>JAVTVY010041659.1:0-197558 GCA_036873755.1 Hanleya hanleyi | reverse complement strand
AATACTCTAAATTAGCAAAAATCCAAGATGGTCACCAGATTTCAGGATTTGTTTACGTAGCCCCATATAGACCCATATAGTCCCATACTAGGGGTATAGGACCAATGTTTGTCCCACTGGGAAACCTACTTCTAGACATTTGCGGTATGGTTGTTTGGATTTGTTTTCTTAGTCTCGTCAAGACAAACATGATAGGAAGTGTCCCGGCATGAAACGGTGAAATTCCCATATAGACCCATATACTGGGGTATAAGCCCAATGTATGTATAAATCCATACTGGGTGGACGTGTTGGAGTCTAGGTGAGTCCCTTGTGGTCCAATGGTGTCGTATGAGGTCTTATTTTGAAGCTCTCATGCAGGAGCACTTGACTACACTAATAATTCGTATGTTGTCAATAATCGGCGCATGCGCAGCCTGGCCGTAGTATAGAAAGCAGGCATTTTTGGGGGTGTGTGTGGGTGTGTTTGGGTTAGAGATGGGCTATTCACGGTTCGAATGGTTCGCTCGGTGTCAGTATAATGTGACTGAGTGGGGTGTCATGTCTGCCTACGGCATGATATTTCAGTGGGACAGCACTATAAAATGGCAGCATTAGATCTGCTCTGTTACAAGTAGCTTTCCCTGCCTCTCCCCCTTCCCTCCGTTCCCTTCCCCGTCGTGATATAGCTGAAAAAATGTTGAAAGCGACGTTAAACCCTATTCACTCACTCGAATGGGTCGTGTGAGGTATCCATGTGAAGCCTATGTAATGGAGCATCTGGTGGCGTGGATGTGGGGTAGAAATATGGTCATTCTGCGCATGCGCAGTCTGGCCGTAGTATAGAAAGCAGGCATTTTGGGGGAGTATGTGGGTGTGTGTTTGGGGTAGAGATGACCGCTATGGGTCCGAATGGGTCGTGGAAGGTGTCAAAGTGAAGCTTGTGTGGGTTAGAGTCAGAATGGTGTGTTTTCAAATGCAAGTCGCGTCAATCTGCGCATGCGCAGTTGGTTGTAGTAAGTAAGGTGGCCATTTTGGGGCAGTGAAGGAAGGTATTCGGTGTAGAGAGGGACCATCCTTGGTCCGAATGCGTCGTGTGAGGTGTCATTTTGTAGCTCTTGGGGTGTAGACCCCGATTTGAGGGATGTTCACGTCATCTGTGACGTCATTGGTGACGTCATCAGTACGAGTAGTAGCCAAAGTGGACATTTTGGGGCAGTGAAAGGAAGGTGTTTGGTGTAGAGAGGGACCATCCTTGGTCCGAATGCGTCGTATGAGGTGTCATATTGTAGCAACGCCAAGCTTAACGCTTCAACGCCCTGGTGAAATAGCTCAGAAATTCTGATTTTCTAGATATTCCATGTAATTGTCACTAATTCTTCGAAATGCGGTGACGCCCGTCAACGCTTGTAGTTATGCCTTAACGCTCTAACATAACGCCTTGACGCCATGATATAGACCGGAGAGAGAACAACAACAACAAAAACAAAGATGACACATGAGAGAACAACAACAACAAGAAGTTTTTTCATATAGTTTATTTTCCCCAATGTTACATCATACCCACGCTGGGGGAGCCGCGTTGGGTATGTTTACAACTCAAAAGACTCTTGCCCAATCAGAGGCCACCATTTGCATCTATCATATTCGTTCCTGTCCGTTAGCTGTAGTCTTGTCCAATCAGAAGTCGCCATTTCAGCAAGTTCCATCTTCGGCCATGTTCGCTCTGAACCGTTTATTCTAATCATCGTCGGACAGGCCTGGATATTCTTCGGGCAGCATGTCCTGAAACAGTTGTTTGCGCATTCTGATCGCATTTTCCAGGGCCTCGGTGGGTGGTAGCCCCATACCCTCTTCCAAGTGACGCTTGGCCTTCATGATGGACCTGTGCGTGGGGTCGCCTTTCATTTCAAGCGGTAGTAAGGTATACTGTTCATAGATCGCCATGGCTGTTTTCCTGATGCGGGGGCACATTTGGGTGTACGTCTGTTGTAAATTATCCTCTCCGGCGTCCTCGATCGCTGCAGCGTAAGTATTGATAGCTGCTGTCACAATACGATCCCAGAAGGTAGGTTCTGCCTCACTTTCCACGGACGTATGCTGACTATCTGAGGTCAAGCTCTCTGTATCACTAGATAGACTCAGCAATCTCTGTTTCGGTATCAGTCGATACACTCTCAGCAGTCTCTGTATCAGCATCCCCCTCAACGGACTCCTCGGAGTCTTCAATCCCATGTATATTTTTCTGGTTTTCTGAAATTTTGAAACCACAATAGTATAAGAGATCTCCTCGACTTTGAAACCACAATGGAACCTCATTCCCTCAACTCTGACCGCAATACAGGATCTCATTCCAGCAACCGCAATACAAGAGCTCATCTACCCAACTTTGAAACCGCAATACAAGATCTCATCTCCCCAACTCTGAAACCGCAATACAAGATCTCATCTCCCCAACTTTGAAACCACAATAAGAGATCTCATCCCCCCTTTTTGAATCATATTGACAGTTACATCCCATAATGAAGATCATTTTTATGAACCTTGACTTTGACGGAATGCTAACAATGGTGACAACTGTCAAGTGTCTGCACATTTTTAGCCCACCATCACCAGATGGTGGGCTGTTCAAATCGCTTTTCGTCCGTGGTCCGTGGTCCGTCAGTAAACAATTCTTGTTACCGCGATTTCTCAGGAACTACTTCATGGATCTTTCTCAAATTTGGGGTCTAGTTGTGCAAGATACCTTTTTTGGTCCGATTCGAAAATCCAATATGGCCACAAGGCGGCCATCTTGGATTTCCCCGTGAAACTTTGTTACCGCGATTTCTCGGGAACTACTTCATAGATCTTTCTCAAATTTGGTACACAGGTTCCCCTTGGGGTCTAGTTGTGCAAGATACCTATTTGGGTCCGATTCGAAAATCCAATATGGCCACAAGGCGTCCATCTTGGATTTCCGCAGGAAACTTTGTATTTGTGCAAGATACCTTTTTCTGGTCCGATTTGAAAATCCAATATGGCCACCAGGCAGCCATCTTAGATTTCCCGATGAAACTTTATCGTGAATTCTCAGGAAGTACTGCATGGATCGTGCGACGTTAAACTCCAACCAACCAACTCGCTAAAACCAGGGGTATCTCTATCCTAGATACCCCTGGTACACATGGGAATGGGTTGTGTTCATGTGAAATGCGACTGTATTTTTCAACAAACCGCGACCATGACAACAGATTCTGAATCACCACAGTTGTCTGGCTTGTGAGATAGTTGGTGGTAGATGAATATGTACATTTTCAATAAATCATGAAAATTAATAAATATAAAGGAAAAGTCAATTTGAAGAAAACATAATTTTATTTATTAATTTTCTCAAGTTGTTGAAAATATACATATTCATGGTCGGGAGGGGAGAGTTTGGTTTAATGTCACATTCAAGAATATTTCACTTATATGGTGATCTCTGTTTCGGTATCAGTCGATACACTCTCAGCAGTCTCTGTATCAGCATCCCCCTCAACGGACTCCTCGGAGTCTTCAATCCCATGTATATTTTTCTGGTGTCGCATCATATCGTAATGTCTGGTGAACGTGCGTTCGCACTCAGAGCAAGTATAAATCATGTTGACGGTTGAACGTCGACTGTGCGTGTTTTTGGAAATACGCTCGCTTTTATAGACAGTAACGCCAATCAACGCTTAGCTTAACGCTTCAACGCCCTGGTGAATTAGCTCAGAAGCTCTGATTTCCATGGAATTGACACCAATTCATCGAAATGTAGCGACGCCCGTCGTTACGTCTTAACGCCCGTCTCAACGCCCGTCAACGCCCAGCTTAACGCTTCAACGCCCTGGTGAACTAGCTCAGAAGCTCTGATTTTCATGGAATTTATTTGGTTCACAGTGGATATGCATTATTACATACTGTGAGCAGAAAATATTTGTCATATATCAGTAAGAAGTTGCACATTCATACCAATATTTCTTGATAATAACGTCGAAAACAGGTTAATATCCATGCAAACGAGTTCAGATGAACAGTTGTCTCAACTATAATGCATTTCAAACCCAAACTATTTGCGCACATTTCGATTACATGTTTAAAATAATGTTGAATAACAAAAAAACATACAGATCGGCTAAAAAAAGGCGGCCATTTTGAAATTCAAAATGGAGGCCCTAAATGTTAATGCAAAAACTGGCACCCATTTTTTTCTTAATCAGTGATGTTTCTAGGTGTGCTTAAACATTGGGTTCCCCTTGGGGTTTAGTTGTGCAAGATACCTTTTCTGGTCCGATTCGAACACCCAATATGGCCACAAGGCGGCCATCTTGGATTTCCCAATGAGACTTTGTTATCGTGATTTCTCAAGAACTACTGCATGGATCTTTCTCAAATTTGGTACACAGGTTTCCCTTGGGGTCTAGTTGTGCAAGATAACTTTTCTGGTCCGATTCGTAAATCCAATATGGCCACCAGGCAGCCATCTTGGATTTCCCGATGAAACTTTATCGTGAATTCTCAGGAAGTACTGCATGGATCTTTCTCAAATTTGGTACACAGGTTCCCCTTGTGGTTTAGTTGTGCAACATACCTTTTCTGGTCCGATTCGAAAATTCAATATGGCCACCAGGCAGCCATCTTGGATTTCCTCATGAAGCATTGTTATCATTTCTCAGGAAGTACTACATCGATCTTTCTCAAATTTGGTACACAGTTCCCTTGGGGTCTAGTTGTGCAAGACAACTTTTTCGGTCCGATTTGAAAAATCCAATATGGCCACCAGGCAGCCAACTTAGTTTTCCCCATGAAACTTTATCGTGATTTCTCAGAAAGTACTGCATGGATCTCTCTCAAATTTGGTACACAGGTTCCCCTTGTGGTCCAGTTGTGCAAGATGCTTTTTCGGTCCGATTCGAAAATCCAATATGGCCACCAGGTGGCCATTTTGAATTTCCCGATGAAATTTTGTTATCTTGAATTCTCAGGAACTGATGCATGGATCTTTGTTAAATTTGGTTTACAGGTTTCTCTTGTGGTCTAGTTGTGCAAGGTAGCTTTTCTGGTCCGATTCCAAAATCCAATATGGCCACCAGGTGGCCATCTTGGATTTCCCCATGCGACTTTGTTATTGCGATTTCTCAGGAACTATTGCATGGGTCTTTTTCAAATTTGGTACACAGGTTCCCCCTGGTGTCTAGTTGTGCAACATACCTTTTTCGGTCTGATTCGAAAATCCAGTATAGCCACCATGCGGCCATTTTGGATTTCTCCATGAAATTTTATCGTGATTTCTCAGGAAGTGCTGCATGGATCCTTCTCAAATTTGGTACATAGGTTCCCCTTGTGGTCCAGTTGTGCAAGATACCTTTTTCGTCCGATTCGAAAATCCAAGTTACGCTTCAAATTAATACTGTATTCTCGAGTGTATAATGTTGCATCACAAGAGTCGGCTTATCAAACGATGGGGCATATTCTATATAGTGACTATAGAGAATATCTATACTTTCACCTTCTATATCAAGGAGTTCAAATGATTTCCGAATTAAAATGTATTTCTTCAAATTTTAAATCAGTTTACTTTAGTCCATGCCGTTGCAAGTGAACTGCCCCACCGTTTTGTCTGCCGAAGGGACGTCACTCTTGTGAAACAACGTCACAACTCGACAACTGTAGACTACTGCGTGTTTCGATGCAAGGGAGATAATCAGGGATCATGCCAAAGTGTCAAAGAGATTAGTCTTCGCTTCCAGTACCCAATGATGACACGTGAAAAAAAGAAAATAATAATACAAAACGAAGACTATGGATCCTCCGGACATTCACTTTCAGACTAACTTTGCTCATTTCTCTTGTACTATAACAACCGACATCAAGTACAGTTTTTAGAAATCTTGAAACTCCTGAACCTTAGATAGATAATATCTTGGTGTTTTCCAGTGCCCCTTTTTCGATCTTTTTCGCTCAAATTCGAAATTCTGCAAACACAATTACAATAAATCAATCGTTTGTTCTTATAGTCTGTGGGCTTATGTAAAAAAAGCAAAATTTTGGGTAGATTCTTGGCACCAATGTTTAAGCACACCTAGAAACATCACTGATTAAGAAAAAAATGGGTGCCAGTTTTTGCATTAACATTTAGGGCCTCCATTTTGAATTTCAAAATGGCCGCCTTTTTTTAGCCGATGTGTATGATTTTTTGTTATTCAACATTATTTTAAACATGTAATCGAAATGTGCGCAAATAGTTTGGGTTTGAAATGCATTACAGTTGAGACAACTGTTCATCTGAACTCGTTTGCATGGATATTAACCTGTTTTCGACGTTATTATCAAGAAATATTGGTATGAATGTGCAACTTCTTACTGTAGTCCGTGAGCTACTAGGGCTCACCTTGCACCCCCCACTACAGACCGAAACTATGTTTTTTATGTGCTTTAGGACATGTCAGATAAGAAACAATTTGTTAACAGTCGATAAACTGGGACTCGCTACCCTTTCAATCACTTCGAAATTACTCCTGTGTTAATAAGTACAATTTTTGTGACAATTGGGGGTAGGGTTACAAGAATAGTCTTATCTTCCATAATTATTATCCAATCTTTATAATGTTGGCCACATATTATTCAGCATTGATTGCTGCATCGAATATTTACAAGATAATATCACTATTTGTTGGGTATGACATCACACAGGGACCATACATACAAAAGTAGGAGTAGTAGCGAAAGCTGGCGTTTTGGGGTGCGTGAGGGTGTGCTTGAGGGATTGAGGGACCATTCTTGGTTCGAATGCGTCGGGTGAGGTGTCAAAGTGAAGCCCTCGTTATGTAGACCACGGCTTGAGGGATCTCCACATGATCTGTGATGTCATTGGTGACGTCATCAGTAGGAGTAGTAGACAAAGTAGGCATTTTGAGGATGCGGAGGAAGGTTTTTGGGGTAGAGACGGACCATCCGTGGTCTAAATGGACCGTGTGGGGTGTCCTCTGCATCTACATGCAGAGAGTTACAAGATGACACCCCACACGGTCCATTTATATCACGGATGGTCCATCTCTATCCCTTCCTCCGCATCCTCAAAATGCCTACTTTGTCTACTACTCCTACTGATGTCACCAATGACATCACAGATCATGTGGAGATCCCTCAAGCCGTGGTCTACATACCGAGGGCTTCACTTTGACACCTCACCCGACGCATTCGAACCAAGAATGGTTCCTCAATCGCTCAAGCACACCCTCACGCACCCCAAAACGCCAGCTTTCGCTACTACTCCTAAAGCACATAAAAAACATAGTTTCGGTCTGTAGTGGGGGGGGGGGGGGTGCAAGGTGAGCCCCAGTAGCTCACGGACTACTGGTATATGACAAATATTTTCTGATCACAGTATGTAATAATGCATATCCAATGTGAACCAAATAAATTCCATGAAAATCAGAGCATCTGAGCTAGTTCACCAGGGCGTTGAAGCGTTAAGCTGGGCGTTGACGGGCGTTGAGATGGGCGTTAAGGCGCAACGACGGGCTTTGACGGGCGTCGCTGCATTTCGATGAATTGGTGTCAATTCCATGGAAATCAGAGCTTCTGAGCTAATTCACCAGGGCGTTGAAGCGTTGAGCTAAGCGTTGGCGGGCGTTACTGTCTATAAAAGCGAGCGTATTTCCAAAAACACGCACAGTCGACGTTCAACCGTCAACATTACTTATACTTGCTCTGAGTGCGAACGCACGTTCACCAGACATTACGATATGATGCGACACCAGAACAATATACATGGGATTGAAGACTCCGAAGAGTCCGTTGAGGGGGATGCTGATACAGAGACTGCTGAGAGTGTATCGACTGATACCGAAACAGAGATTGCTGAGAGTCTATCTAGTGATACGGAGAGCTTGACCTCAGATAGTCAGCATACGTCCGTGGAAAGTGAGGCAGAACCTACCTTCTGGGATCGTATTGTGACAGCAGCTATCAATACTTACGCTGCAGCGATCGAGGACGCCGGAGAGGATAATTTACAACAGACGTACACCCAAATGCGCCCCGCATCAGGAAAACAGCCATGGCGATCTATGAACAGTATACCTTACTACCGCTTGAAATGAAAGGCGACCCCACGCACAGGTCCATCATGAAGGCCAAGCGTCACTTGGAAGAGGCTATGGGGCTACCACCCACCGTGGCCCTGGAAAATGCGATCAGAATGCGCAAACAACTGTTTCAGGACATGCTGCCCGAAGAATATCCAGGCCTGTCCGACGATGATTAGAAGAAACTGTTCAGAGCGAACATGGACTGAAGATGGAACTTGCTGAAATGGCGACTTCTGATTGGACAAGACTACATCTAACGGACAGGAACGAATATGATAGATGCAAATGGTGGCCTCTGATTGGGCAAGAGTCTTTTTGAGTTGTAAACATACCTAACGCGGCTCTCCCAGCGTGGGTATGATGTAACATTGGGGAAAATAAACTATATGAAAAAACTTCTTGTTGTTGTTGTTCTCTCATGTGTCATCCTTGTTTTTGTTGTTGTTGTTCTCTCTCCGGTCTATATCATGGCGTCAAGGCTTTATGTTAGAGCGTTAAGGCATAACTACAAGCGTTGACGGGCGTCAGTGCATTTCGAAGAATTAGTGACAATTACATGGAATATCTAGAAAATCAGAATTTCTGAGCTATTTCACCAGGGCGTTGAAGCGTTAAGCTTGGCGTTGGCGGGCGTTGCTACAATATGACACCTCATACAACGCATTCGGACCAAGGATGGTCCCTCTCTACACCAAATACCTTCCTTTCACTGCCCTAAAATGTCCACTTTGGCTACTACTCGTACTGATGACGTCACCAATGACGTCACAGATGATGTGAACATCCCTCAAATTGGGGTCTACACCCCAAGAACTACAAAATGACACCACACACGACGCATTCGGACCAAGGATGGTCCCTCTCTACACCAAATACTTTCATTCACTGCCCCAAAATGACCACTTTACTTACTACAACCAACTGCGCATGCGCAGATTGACGCGACTTGCATTTGAAAACACACCATTCTGACTCTAACCCACACAAGCTTCACTTTGACACCTTCCACGACCCATTCGGACCCATAGCGGTCATCTCTACCCCAAACACACACCCACATACCCCCCCAAAATGCCTGCTTTCTATACTACGGCCAGACTGCGCATGCGCAGAATGACCATATTTCTACCCCACATCCACGCCACCAGATGCTCCATTACATAGGCTTCACATGGATACCTCACACGACCCATTCGAACCGTGAATAGCCCATCTCTAACCCAAACACACCCATACACACCCCCAAAAATGCCTGCTTTCTATACTACGGCCGGGCTGCGCATGCGCCAATTATTGACAACGTACGAATTATTAGTGTAGTCAAGTGCTCCTGCATGAGAGTTTCAAAATAAGACCTCATACGACACCATTGGACCACCAGGGACTCACCTAGACTCCATCACGTCCACCCAGTATGGATTTATACATACATTGGGCTTATACCCCAGTATATGGGTCTACATGTATATGGGGCTATAGACAGACCTCAAACTTTTTTCAAAAATTTCACCGTTTCGTGCCGGGACACTTCCTATCATGTTTGTCTTGACGAGACAAAACAAATCAAAACAACCATACCGCAAATGTCTAGAAGTACGTTTCCCAGTGGGACAAACATTGGTCCTATACCCCTAGTATGGGACTATATGGGGCTACGTAAACAAATCCTGAAATCTGGTGACCATCTTGGATTTTTGCTAATTTAGAGCATTTATAGTGTTCTTATTTTGTTTCCAATGAATGGTTGGCCCCTTTATAAGAGTTTAGATAAAATGAAACAAATATTGGATGACATTTGAATGAATAATTGGCAATTATGTTTAAAAAATGATTTTCGATGATGGCCATTTTGAAATTCAAAATGGAGGTCCCAAATGTTAATGCAAAAACTGGCACCCATTCTTTTCTTAATCAGCAAACTTTCTAGATGTGTTTAGACATGAGTGCCAAGAATCTACCCGAAAAAATGACAAATCTGGAAAATGTTACATAAGCCCATAGACTATTAGTAACAATGGACAAAAAGATCCTCTTGTCATTAGCTTACAATTATCAGACAATGGTGGGCGCCAAGATCCTTCAGGATCTCTCGTGTTCTTATTTCAAATACTATACTACAGAAAGGCCCAACAATCATCGAGCATGCAAATCAACTCCCATGCATTGCTTCTCCAGTGTATATGTTCTCATATCTTCTTTCAGCTCTGGCTGTAGTGCAGCAATTGGAGATTTATCTGGAATTCCAGTCTTCGAAAATGATACACAAATTTGTGAAAAACTGCCGTTTTCCAGATTTTTCATGCCAGGTCACTCTGATCTCTGGTAGTATCCTGGGTTGCATTCTCTCCCAGTTTCCGTTGACCAATCGTATTCTTTCTGTAAATGTGAAGTTGTTTGCTGGTTGACTATAGCTATAGTCTATATTTATAGGAATCAGGTGAACGATTGTATCATCTACAATATGACTTGTTTACATTAGTTCAGCCTAGAAATCAATAAATTAGCATAATAATATAGGCAATATATATGTACCCTGTATATGTAGGTCTCTTTTCAGAAATCTTCATAGACCAGTCCTGCTCATTGGAATCTTGTAAATATATCCTAACTTTGGATGGCCTTTCCAAGTCTACGAGTTCCAGTTTTGATCTGGAATTGGGGCCAAAAACTAGAATAGCTGAAACTCCCAAAATGTCTTGGAGGGAGCTCAATGTAATTTGACTACGTACTCCAAATTAACCTTTACAGAAATTCTATGATTGTCTGAATTTTCTTTCAATTTTCTCTACAGGCCAATGAAATCTGAGATTTCCTTTTGAAAATTAGAATTGACCAATCAAGTTAAAGCTGGAAGATATCCCATGATTCAATGCTGATTCTATTAAACTCCATTCACGCATAAACTGAAGCCGGGAATGTTATATAGAATCTCCCATAACCCAAACACTTGTCGGCAAATCTTGGTTACACTGATGTTCCTTTGACATTATGAAAACACAAAAGATGAATATTTTATATTTTTTTAATGTAATCTTTCTCATTTTATGTGTATAACAAAATGATGAATAAGACAATAACTTTGCATTCTATACATATATGTCATAGGTAGGTCAATTGAGTGGAAACCAACATTTACATCATTTAACAGATAAGAGCAGGCTCATCTTTCGTGGCAGTATTTACACATCGAGGAGAGAATTCCTAAACATATACTACTTCATAGTAGTGACACAGACATAGCTGTCCTATAAAACAAGCAGTCTTTCAACAGACTGATATATGGGAGAACATTGATAAACCATAGACAATAATGATAATTTCTCAAAAAAAGGAGAACACTTGACTTTGATCAAAGATGTAATCAGCCTCAAAATTGATGGATTTTGTAAAAACTCCCCTGTGCATTTTTCAGCATTAAAGTTTGCTAAAGCATCATAGGTATTATATTTGATGATAGTTTGATTGCCATATACAACTGTCATAAAATAAACGGCATGACATGCTGTTTATTTCTAAAGACCAATTTGTTGTGGTCAAACATGTTTTTACTTTGTACCTATCGTAACATGTGTCATTTTCACGGAGTTTGATAGACATCGATTTTAGCCCAGATCTGAGGCTGATTACATCTTTAAGATATTCCTTTCTTCAAATAGTAGGATAATAAGCTGCACAAGTACCACGTGTATGTCCGTTATATTTCTCCATTTTGAAGCATATGGAAAAGTACATCACACGTGAGTGAGCTCAGTCGATCAATTGTTCACCAGTTATTGTGAGAGAGTATGATTGAACTTCACTTTCAACAATTTCTCCATCCTATTGTGTGAATACCCTATACTATATTACATAAATCAGAGCAAGTAGTATCAGTATTTGAACTTTTATGGGAGTTATCACTGGGTAACATATTCCCCAGGGATATAATTATTAAAGTATCAGTGAGCAGAGTTAATCAACTGTTCTCCATCTATCATAGAAAGCTTCATTACTACGTTCACTACATCGGGAGAAAAGTATTCTAACTTTCAATCTGATTAAAACTCAGACTTAATAACCGCTCCTCTTTCGGACATGTCACAAATTAAGATCTGGGACAGTCTGTATCTTAAATCTGTTGCGCAGGTCAGACTGGCGATCAATCACAGTCCAACTTCAGGTGCCTATCTGATTATTTCTGTAGTGAACGAGGCGCAGAAAAAATCCAACCCAGGCGGCTGATGAAGTTCTTGCTCTCCATGAGCAATCACCGACGATTATTATTTGCTCGGATACGCCCAACTCACATTACAAACATAACATCTGTTCGGAACAAATGTTCGTGAGATCAAACTTGTTTGATATTGCGAACATGTTTTGCCCTGAAGCAAGTTTTTGTCTTCAGTGTGTGGTGATCGCTAACATTTTGCCGAACATTTACCAACAGTTATCCAATCAACTAGCAGCTGTCAGTCATGTGACGAAGCCGCTCACACATGACACAACAAAATGGCCTCGTTGCTTGATCGTGGCGACAGGTGGTCAAGAGAAAATGTTCGCAATGTGAGGTTACCAGGAACAAAAACATGAACAAACTGTTCTGTTCTAATACAACAAAATGTTCGTAGTGCGAGTTGGGCCATTGAAGTTGGACTGTGATTGGTCGCCAGTCTGACATGCGCGACAGATTTAAGATACAGAATGTCCCAGATCTTAATTAGCGAAATGTCCGATACAGGAGTGGTTATTAAGTCTGAGTTTTAATCAGATTGTCTAACTTTTATCCCAATATGGTGCAATATGAAATGTGCTCAATCTATCTACATACATGTGAACATGGTGAAGGCAAGGTATGGGCTTGTATATCCACACAATTTCATGCAATTGCCTTGTCATTCCGAGAGATGATGAGATGACCACCTGTATATTTATCAGAGGCTTGTAAGTTCAATGAAAAAAATATTTTGTTTCTGGTTGTCTTCAGCTTGCAGTTGCAACCTGATTTTCTACAAAATATGAAATATTAGTGATCTCCCTTGAAGAAGACTGAAAACTTATTAGCCACAAGAAAAATTCTTGCAATGAATTTCTTCCAGTTATAAATTACATCTCCTAAAAGTGTCACATATAATTACTTCTAAAATTCATGAACATAAAGAGCTGTCCATATTCTAATGAGTGACACAAATCAATACTCTGATGGAAGTAGATTTAACTCGCATGTTTCTTCGACACAAACAAATCGTTGATATCTTTGGTCAACATACACCAGAACTGTAAATAATATTTCTGACAAATCAGAATTGTCCATATCAACAACACAGAACTAAGAGTTGTCCATATCAATAACACAGAACACATTTGTCCATATCAATAACACAAAACAGAATGTTGTCCATATCTAATACAGAGAACACAATCAGTTGTCCATAGTAATGAAAGAGAACAAAGTTAAGCAAATCTCCGACACAAATTATAATTGTCCATGTCACAGTTGCCAGTATTTCTCACTTGGCTTAAATATACACAGGCAAAAAGCACATGTAAACATACATGTACATACACATGGTGACCCTATTTGAATATGACAAGGTACATTTGACATGTTTGAGCAGAGGAGGAAACTCAACAGGCAATTTTGAACAATGGATTCACTGATGAGTGACTGGTTACAGCTTCTAGCTTAAATTTATGTGTAGTTGGGGGAAGTACATTTTAACTTCAGCCCATGCTTCCAACAACAAACACTGGCATAACTTTGATTGAGTGAACACAATTTAATGTAGGTTTCAGCAATATTTCAGTTCCAATTTCTTCCTCACACCCAGGACCCGTGTTCCTATTTCTTCTCACATCCAGGGGTCCAGTTTTTACATCTGAAAACTGACGGGTGCCCCAGTTAGTCTTACAACAAGATATCGGAGGAGCTGAGGCCCAGTGATTCGTTCCATGACCTGGGATATGCACAAAGACACCCCAGATCAATCCCCGAAAGCCCCACGGGGATGCCAAAATTTTGACTCAAAGTAGCCAAACTTATCATTAATGTGAGCAAAATAGTCCTTTCTTTAAATAGTAGTGTAAGTTGAAGTATATTCACCATATTTTGGCCAGTTATCACTTGTTGAAAAGTCTACTAAAATCAATATATACTATGGTACTAAGAAATTTATGCTAGAAGCCTAACAGCCGACCACCGTCCGTGCACAGAATAAATCTTTGTTTGAGATTTATATCAAGGGGTGAGGGAGCAGATTATACTTGAAGCTCCAGGCACCAGTAAGCGAGAATCTGTATACGTATATATAGCAGGGCATGTGTTTCCATGGATGTCCGGGAATCTGATTCCCGTCAGCACTTCTGCAAAATCATTCAAAGGAATCCATCCAGTTCCCGTTAAAATTAAACTATCTGTATAGATTTGAGTTAGATTGGGAGAATCGGTTTGGATTCCCATCAATTACGATAAAGAGAAATTCATGTATAGGTGGAATATATTATATATCTAATCACTCACAACTTTCAGTCAACCTTTATACACTGTGTGTACAGTAAACCTAACTAGAATTGCGTACGAATAAGGCATTTTCACAATAAAATAGACATGCAGTATTGGAGTGCCTGACAGGGGAGGGGGGGGGGGCAATCGCTGGGTCATCGCAGCTCATCCTATGCTTATATTAGGCTTATTAGGAAATATGGTATCCTTATTATAGATAGTTGGGTGCTATCACTAGTTAAATATATCTTCACATATATACGCTGCCTCGCATGAGGAGAACAGAACTAAAATGAATCAGAACCTGCCGCTCCAGACCAGTCACCCCAGCTACTAGGCGTGTCTATTGACTAAGAGACTGTCGCCCCAGACCCCCATACTACTGGGCATGTTTATCGACCCAGAGACTGTCGGCCCAGACCAGTCACCCCAGCTACTAGGCATATCTATTGACCCAGAGACTGTCGGCCCAGACCAGTCACCCCAGCTACTAGGCATGTCTATTGACCCAGAGACTGCTGCCGCAGACCAGTCACCCCAGCTACTAGGCATGTTTATCGACCCAGAGACTGTCGGCCCAGACCAGTCACCCCAGCTACTAGGCATGTCTATTGACCCAGAGACTGCTGCCGCAGACCAGTCACCCCAGCTACTAGGCATGTTTATCGACCCAGAGACTGTCGGCCCACACCAGTCACCCCAGCTACTAGGTGTGTCTATTAACCCAGAGACTGCTGCCCCAGAAACCCAGAGACTGCTGCCCCAGACCAGTCACCCCAGCTACTAGGTGTATCTATTGACCCAGAGACTGCCGCCCCAGACCCCCATAAAACTAGGCATGTCTATCGACCCAGAGACTGTCGGCCCAGACCAGTCACCCCAGCTACTAGGTGTGTCTATTAACCCAGAGACTGCTGCCCCAGAAACCCAGAGACTGCTGCCCCAGACCAGTCACCCCAGCTACTAGGTGTATCTATTGACCCAGAGACTGCCACCCCAGACCCCCTACTACTAGGTATGCCTATTGACCCAGAGACTGCCGCCTCAGTCCAGGCACCCCAGCTACAAGGTGTGTCTATTGACCCAGAGACTGCCGCCCCAGACCAGTCACCCCAGCTACTTGTTGTGTCTATTGACACAGAGACTGCCGCCCCAGACCAGTCACCCCAGCTACTTGTTGTGTCTATTGACCCAGAGCCTGCCGCCCCAGACCAGTCACCCCAGCTACTAGGCAAATCTATTGACCCAGAGACTGCCACCCCAGACCAGTCATCCCAGCCACTAGGTATGTCTATTGTTATCATGTGAATGACCCATTACTATAAATATCATGGAATACTTCACACAGTCCTGGCATGGCAGAAAGATGCTTTGTCATACCTGTGTACCACTGGATGGGCCTCACTATTTCTACTGAGCAAGGCCTGACTAGACTTGGACATTTACTGGCTCAACTTTACGGAGCAATAATTGTATCAGAAACCGTGATGTCCTCGTCCAACTGAAGCACAACTTTAAGGAATAGCAATCTTCTTTGCCATGTTTTGTAAATATAAAATCTGCAAAAAGGAATAGATATTTGTATGCAGACGGTAGTGGGAAATATCACATGGCTATCACTCCCAAGGTTCAAAATGGAGGCTGGTCGATGTTCAAGTTACGTCTGATCACACTTGAAATGTCTATCATCGTATCCAAATGAGAGACAACACAGAACATCTCAGGCCTATATCCTTGATCAAGACTTCACTCTGCCTCTCTTCTGTTTTAAAGCTGAAGACTTTGACTGGCCAACTAGTTACACATTTGCTACTATAAGCAATAGTAGTCCAAGTGTAAGAAACGGTCGTCACGGTTGATCGAGCAGGACACGGGTCCAAACACATCCAATCATCACAATGAATCCAGTCTGGGATAATTCATTAAAGGAACTGGTTCTGAAGTAAGAAATCAAAATTACATACACAAGGAGTAAAATTTGATTGTGTCATTCCAGTGTTAATAAACTAGCCTCGCAAATAATACTCCACACATCATGTTGTGTGTATGTTTGAAAGTGCATGTAGTTCAAGGCATAAGGTAGTTTATGTCCATTGCTATACAATGGCATCAGGCATTTCAAGCCCCCTTTTAAGCATTTGAAGTCCCTTGCAGAATGGCATCAGGTATTTCAAGCCCCCTTTAGAATGGAATCCGGCATTTCAAGCCCCCTTTAGAATGGCATCAGGAATTTTAAGCCCTCTTCAGAATGGCATCAGGCATTTCAAGTCCCCTTTAGAATGGCATCAGGCATTTCAAGAACCCTTCAGAATGGCATCAGGCATTTCAATCCCCCTTTAATATGCCACCTGTGTAAGCCTTGAAACTGGGTGTAATTCAAGACTTAAGTTGGTGCTGTTTATCTTCGTGAAGGTGAGTGAGTGGGTGAATAGAATTTAACTTCGCTTTCAACAATATTTCAGCTATATCACAGCGAACCATCTAAGCACCACCCAGCCCAGTTGTGTTCCTGCTACTTCAAAGAAGAAATCTTTGAAGCAGCATGGAACCAAACACCCTCCATCCACCCTATAAAATACTGAGGACAGCGCACAAGACACAGACAGGACACTCACATGGTGCAATAAAGACAAGTGATATTACAGTGCTAGACATCACATTATCAAGTTCCTGTTGCTCCTCAGCAAAATGTTATCTTCGTGAAGGGGAGTATGTCGGCGAGCCCTAATTTGAGGAATGAGTGTATTGGAAGTGCGCGTATTTCAAGATATACCATAGTGAAGTTGTGGTTTTCATCAAACAATTGCATGTTTGCAGATTTTGACTGATTTTCCTGGAATTCTATTGAGGCTTCTTAGAATTATTTCTCATCCCATTTTCAGTTGAGGTCAGACTCACTTTTGAACTTAATCATTAAATATTGTATTGTATCATATCAATTATGCTATACATGTATCCCACCAAGTATTCAAATATGGAATTTGAGGTTCATACTCCATCTAAGAATCATGAGACAATGCATACAATAGCCAAGTCTGAGGACAACAGTATGTCTAGACTTGAGCCTTTTCAGTTGCACAAAGACTCAGACAATAGCCTCCTACATGAAATATCTTCCGAATTTGATATCTCCTTTGAAGGCACCAGTTAAGTTTCGTAATGTCCACTATACACTGTCAGCCCGGGACATTATTATTACCCCCATGTAGACAGACGGCTGAGGGCATACCCGTAATCTACTTCCTGGGTACCTCGTCATGGCTGTCGTAAATGGGCAAAGGATAAGCATTGATATGATCCCCTTTCCTTCTTGAACTTAACCGAAATAATAATGATATTGGCTCGATGCTCCCGTCTTGGTTGGCTTCGTGCCAATTTCAGTAGACAAGTTTATGTGGTCTCTCAAATGAGGAGTGATACTGTCAGCTGTGTGGAAATTACATGGTTATGTCTATTTATGTTGCTTTGTTAATCAATTTCACGATGAAAACAACAGTTAAACTTAGAAAGAAATTTCATCTTGTAATTTATTTGTTTGTTTTATTCGATAGTTACTTGTATGAAAGTAGACGTCCCTTTCCTCATACAACCTGTGAAATGGATTCTCCCAATGAACACCTGCACTTGACATTTCACATAACCGTGCTAAAACGTGTAATAAATGCACGGTTAGCTCGATGTTATTGACACTAGTGTTATAGAATAAAATATTTTCACCCACCTCAAATTAGCTTTGTTATATGGAGATCAGTAAAAATGACTGCTTTTTTCCAGGGTGTTCCCAAACGGGGGTATGGCTAGTTCCATTATTGAATCAATGATTTGAAAGCAGACCCTTCTGTAATTGTGTTCAACAATAAAATATTGTTTTGATTCAAACCATCTAAGTTTACTTTTAAATATACATAATAATTTTAGTTCTAGGTTTTCCATTAAGAATTTATCCTAAAATCCTAAGATCAGTTTTGCAGAGGACAGACAGACTGGTTGACTGATTGGGTGGAACACAGATATGGAGGTAAATACATGTCAGTGCACATACGCTATATGAGCTACCTGCCTAGGAATCAGACTGACTGCAGCTAAGCAGAAGTTGTTAACGAATTTACTGGCGCCCAATTTATAAACCTGTACTTGCCTCTGACATACAGTAAGGGACAATGACTAATGAACTTACTGACAGCATCTTCCTCGCTTGGCCTCTTTCTGCTTCTATTCGTACTGTAAATAAATAGATGAAACCAGAATTTAGAACATGGACACACATGACAATATACTACATGTATGTAACGATCTTTCTTCGCCACATGGGATACTATTTCATATTCGGGGGCAAAGTTTTACCCCCCCCCCCCCCCCCCCTTTCGGGCCGTTTCCATCACCTTAATTCTGTTAGATATTTATATCTTCAATATTATACCAGAGAAGATATTTTAAAGCTTTACAACCACCCTTACCATGTTATATCAACAGCTCCTTTCTCACAAATGTCTATGGATGGCCCAGAGAAAATCTTGGTAGGTGCTGTTGATATAACATGGACATGTTTTCGAATTCAATTTTTTGAAATAGGAAATCCAGTAAATTTTCTAGTATTTTTAACATATTCATCCAACAAGCAAACATAGTCTAATTGCAGGATGAAAACCTAAATCAAAATTATATTAATGAGCCCTCTCATTCAACACACAAATAAAGCTGAATAGAAGGACATACAGACCTACTAAAATCAGGAAAACCTTGGAGCCCAGTTTGCATTTCCTTCGCCTCCTGGGCATATCTGTCCAGATCTTTTTCAGACGTTGGAGGTAGAACATTGGGGATATACTTGGCGAAGAGACAAGGCTTTAACTGGGCAAACTCTGTAATTATAGAACACTGGGAATATACTTGGTGAAGAGACAAGGCTTTAACTGGGCAAAGTCTGTAATTATAGAACATTGGGGATATACTTGGCAAAGAGACAAGCTTTTAACTGGGCAAAGTCTGTAATTATAGAACATTGGGGATATGATATAGAACATTGGAGTTGACTAATTTTTGTAGGCTTCTAAAATACATTTAGAGTTCTGCAAATATAACTGCTTATATTCAAGCATATATAAAAGAATCAGAAATTAGTAATCCGAAAAGGGGCGTAACTCTGTGAAATATTGGCAGACGGTAGTCATTTTTGATTTGTGTCGGATATATAACTAGATAAATATGTTTTCAAAATCTGGTACCTGTACCTCAAACGGTTCTGCCTAAAATGCGGTAAAATCAGTAATTATAACATTGAGGATAGGTGAGGCTTCAACTAGGGAGATCAACCAAAATGGAACATTGAGGATATACTTGGTCAATATAAAAGGCTTTAACTGTGTACATTATGTGAGTATAATTCCCCATTCCGTCATTTCCCTTGGCCTAGTGAATGGGGTAAATGTTATACACCCAATCAAGATATGAGCTTCTCTTATCTCTGTGTGATCTCAAAATATGGCAAGCACTTGTTGCATTGCTTTCCAAACAGGAAATGTTCATATCCTTCGAGAGCCAATCAAGTTTGAAGAGGTCATACAGTGCAACTTCTCCTAATATGGACAATGGAATATTTATAGAGCTATGACAACACTAAACTATATTCTGATGAGGAAATGTGTGATATTCAGCCCAGGCAACACATGTAGTGTTCAACTTGGGTATGTGAAGACGGGTAAATCGTTTGGAAGTACATGTATACCACATTGGGATATACATGAAAGATGGATCAGACCTTTACCGTTGATTGTTCATTCAACATTTGAGAGAATTGCCATTAACAATATTCCAAAGAATTACCTTTATTTAGTTGGTGTAAATTTTTGATCATGTTGGCCATGGTTGGAGGGGCAATCAGGAACGGTTTGCTGCTCACTTCTTCTAATAAGGCTGTCAATGAAATTTGTACATCAAATATACAAAGTAAATCAATGAATTCAGTGAAGCAGATTGATAAATAAGCTATAAATGGTTATTAATTGATTTGATAGAGATCTAAATAATTGCACATTAATTTGTGGAATGAAAAGCAGATATGGAGATGTTTCGGGCCTTATGGACTTCAATATACACCTGTGCAACAGATGTGATAGGAAAGCCTATAATAATGAACAAAACATTGGTAACCTTTGCTTTGACCTTTTGAACTTACAATTATTCTATGTCCATTGAGGTTCCATTTTTGCACATACGTATGCAGGAATATTTGAATGTAGTAACATTGCATCTTTTCCTAGAATTGACAGAAATGGAGAAGATTATGATGATCCGAAAGAAAAACCTCATACTTACGCAGTAACACTTGGATGTGATTCTCTGCCACATTTGACGTGAAGATTTTTTGAAGTTCTACATGTAAATCAGTTTTTAACTTCGTCTCAACATAAAATCTGTTCTGTAATAATGAAAGTGAAAGAAGAAAGTAATTATTTTTCATTGCATGATAGTCCCTTGTGACTTGTGTACAAGACAGTATTGCAGCACAAATACAATTTGCTTGGAATGTAATGACCAACAACAACATCAACATCATCACACAGTGTATAACACAATATGACTGAACTTTGCTTACTTAGACATGATCCATAAACTTTTGACTAAATATTGATTCAATGAGAATTTTATCAGTACGCTAACAGCACAGCTTTTGAACTATATTAAATTTGTAGGAATAAATGCAGTAAATATTGCGACCTACCATATAATTAAATATTGGCACAATACCATTGAGAGCCTGCAGGTACTGGTTCATTACAAACGCAAACTTCTCAACATAAGATTTCACATCAGTTTTCTGAAAGAAACAGGATGAAAACATAGTAAAAATTATCACAGAATCTCGATGTCATGCCCATGAATAGTAAATCAGTATGTTTTGCTGTGAAGATAACATTTATTTGTGTACTAGTTATACATCTCACTTGAATTTATACACTGAGCCTGATCATTATCTGCACCCCCTCTCCCCCAATATTCAAGTCGCTCCGCCACGCCTGTCATCATAAGGGTGGCCTTGTTTTTCATGATGTCAACATGATGGTGACAAGATGTCGACCTAATGTTGGTCCGATATTCACCTGGTTTGTGGAATGTCTCCGCCATGTTCCGCTGTCTTGGAATCCTGCATGATCATGTACTTTGGGGTCATTGGTCCCCTCTGCACGACAAGCTGATCAAATCATCACAGGCATCATTAGGTTGGGTGTCGATGTCCCAAACCACAGTTATTTTATTACATTGGATGGCAGACTACTGGGCCCTCTAATACATGTAATAAGAGAGTCATGACTTCGTCTCAGAAATCCTGGCGATCCTCATGACCATCCGCCATTGTGGCAAATAGTGTGATGTTTATCAGCCTAGCAAACTCCTCCATGCACGCACTTCAGTTCCTTGTCCATCCATCTATTTCCATGTGCTCTGAGCCAATTCAATAAGCATGGACCAGAAATCTTTGCGCTCTTGAAGTATTCCATGGCCGCAGACAAAGTTTTGTGATCTTGCACCAGTTCTACCCGGAAGTCCGTTCGGCCTTTTGGGGCGTTGATGTGACAAAATACTGACGCTTCGATACAGGAGGTGATGGTGTATAAGTTAATGGAGAAGAATAATATTAGTTATTCAGGTTTTCCCCCAGGTGTATGGAAAGTTACGACCCTCCCTGAAACTCATAAAAAGGGTGACGAATTTATTACCCCTCAAGCCTTTTTATCTTATAGTAAAAATACTGAAAAAGGTCTATCATTTATAACCAATGGTACAACGGACAAATCCAACGAGCCATTTCAGTTACGAAACAGTTCGCACAGTGAGAAAGGCGCACCAAAACACAATCCATTTCGATCTGCTTTGGTTCGGAAATCGGGCCTATTCGTCATGTAAGGAAAACACAATAGGTGACTTCATGTAGGGAACCTTGTTAAACTTGGAAAAGCTACGGACAAGTTGTATTGCACACGGTGTTCCCTGTTTGAAGATCCTTGCATGATGAACTTCCTGGAAATGGACTTTTATTTTTGGAACAAATGACACCTTTTGGTGAGTTATGTGTCAGAAACTTTGAACAGTGCAGTATGACTTTATTCCATTAAATTTTGACGAGTGAGCGAAAGTTATTCCATAAATATTGAGATATGGTCAGCTTAACTTTCGAAATGAGAGCGTCATTTCCAATCGCACGCGAGCTGTTTTTTATATACCCCAAGTAGCAAAACATTACTCGGGGTATATGGGTTTATATGATCCAACCTTTTAACCAATCACAATCCAGATATTGAATACAAATTTGCTTGTGGGGTAATAAATTAAACCCTCTTCTCAACCATAACATATTAATCTGAAGTGTCTGGCTATTTCCATCGACAGCATTCAGGTGAAGCAGGCCCTGAAAGACCCCGGATTTTGGATAAACATTGTCCAAAAGCATAGAATTTGTACACGGGTGAAGGATGGTTCAAGAGCACATTGATTATATGGAACGAGCAGCAGGATTTCTGGTCCATGCACAAGGCATTGGCCCTGAGTACATGGAAATAGATGGATGGACAAGAAACTGAGATGCATGTGCGAGGAGTTTGCTAGGCTTGTTTATTCGATACAGTCATGTACATGTACTCACACTGTTCAGCAGCTCGATGTTCATTCTGTCAAGGTGACTTGTGATGTGTCGAACAAGGTCACCGTAGAGACGCTCAGAAAACTGTTTACATACACACTTATATACACAGCTGGAAAGATAAAAGTGAACATAAAATACAATATGGTTAAAATCTACAGGCATGAAAAAAAAAAGAGATGGCTACAAGAATAAAGATACCATTTATCAAGTTTATTGGTATTACACACGATATCAGAATCACTGGCATCAAGTCTGAGTTACCCTCCGTTGCACATCGTATATATTCCCTGCATGCCTTAGCTGTAGTATATGCTCTGCAGCCAATAGTTACTTACTCATAATATCTGAATCAGGCAGATAACATGAGATTGATCTAATCAAAACCCCTCGGCTTTCCCCAAGTGATTGAGACCCATGTGTAGTGTGAATTGGGGAAGAGATAGTTCTATGTGGGATAATCAAGAGATACCGGTAGTTGGTTACATTCAGGCATATAGGACAGAAATAGAAAAATTATATATCTGTAAAGGGGCATAACTCTGTAAAATATGGGTCGAGGGGAGCCACTTTCGATAGGCGTCTGACTTAGCACTCTGTAAAATAAGAACCGAGACGAATAAGCTGTACCGAACACGGATCTGCAGATATAACTTGTACAACTACAGATAACAAAATCGGAGATTATTACATCTGAAAGGGGCATAACTCCATAAGCCGAGGCGAGTAATCCTTTGTTGGCTTGTAGAATACAACAATATAAATAAGTTTCCAAAATGTAGTAGCTATACCGAACACAGTTCTGCAGATATAGTTGGTTACATTCAGGCATATAAGACAGAAATGGAAATTAATATATCAGTAAAGGGGCATAACTCTGTGAAGTATGGGCCGAGGGGAGCCACTTTCAATAGGCGTCGGACTTAGCACTAGTGTAAAATAAGAACCAGGACGAATAAGCTGTACCGAACACGGATCTGCAGATATAACTTGTACATTCAACTACAGATAACAAAATCGGAGATTATTACATCCGAAAGGGGCATAACTCCATAAGCAGAGGCGAGTAATCCTTTGTTGGCTTGTAGAATACAGCAATATAAATATGTTTCCAAAATATAGTAGATATACCGAACACAGTTCTGCAGATATAGTTGGTTACATTCAGGCATATAAGACAGAAATAGAAATTAATATATCTCTGAAGGGGCATAACTCTGTATAGGCGTCTGACTTAGCACTAGATAAAAAAGTGGTGAAAATTTGGTGGTTGTGTCTCAAGCGGTTTTGCCTAAAATGCGGTAACGGACGGACGGACGTACAGACGTACAGACGGACGGACGGACGTACATGGCGTCGACAATACGGTATATACCCGAGGCCAAAATGGCCGAGGGGTAAAAACTGTCTGGGTTGTACGCCACCCATTCTGAACTACCCAATCATATTTTGCTGGATATGCTGGGGGCGGGACGTGGTTTTGCGTGCACCGACTAACTGTGCAGTTAGTTCAATTCAGGAATCCAATTCCCATCACCACTCAAATAGGAAGTCCAATATTCCCATAAAGTATTGGCAATCTCTATAGAAATGATAGTTTTGGATTCCCATGGATTGTCGTCAGTAGAGTTGGGTTGCGAGAATCTGTTTTGATTCCTGCAAAATTTGACAAAAACCAAGGCCTGATCTGTGCCATATGAATACAGGTAAGTACACACAATGATGAAAAACATAACAGAAAAAATGTTCATCTGTGACTAACCTATACATCTGTTCATACGATATTGGAATATACCCGCCAGGGGTCATAGACAGTAATTGATTCATCGCATTCTCCAACTTGGGCCAGTAATGGGTCTCATAGTCTTCCACAGTCAATGTCATCATCACTGAAATAATAATCAAACATTTTTTCAGGAATTCATGAATCTATTGAATAAAATGGCATGATTTGGATTCCCAGATTTCCATGGAGATGCAAATCCTACCTTGTGAAGTCAATCCTTATTGGATCTGGGGTTAAAGATCAGAGTTCGCTGGCCAGGCTGGCATTGTTTTCGGCAATAGGAGAGTTTCTTTTCTTTTTTTGGTTTATATTATTCTTATTATAGGACTAGCATCCTAGGCTATCACTTCAATCCTATAGTAAGAAAATGGATTGTAGATATTCTTTGGAATTTGGGGATAGTTCAATTCTATCAGATCTCTCGCACTAAATGAGAACGGAGAACAATAGATCAGCTGCCGATGACCCACACAATTGGGGGTCAATATTCAATGTTACAAAATGATCTGGCACCCATTTTGTTAATAAACTGATTGCTGTACATCAAAAAGTAGACCAATCTTAATAAATTAACATCCTATCAATGCTCCCCAATCGTACATCTCACTATATAGAATCTTACCTATTTCAATTGAATTTGGTGTTCTGAGCGCCCATACCATGGATATTTAATAGCATTATGACATCATGGTCGCATCTGGACTCATTCATTTGCAGTCGGGGAGGGGAGATAGGTTCACTGTGTCCTTTTAGCCCAATGTTTTCACCAAAGATCAGTCTATACAGTACAGACCTCGTCACAACTCAAGTATACCGGGGTAACACTGCGGGAACAGAGCCCGGCAAGTCTTCTGTGTTACCGCGGGACTGCCCAAGATTATATTATCAGCTGTGATAAAAGTGCCGACAGCATAACCCCCAATGACCGGTCATCAAGTTTTTAACAAAGGCTGGCGCTCCATGTGGTCACTGGCTAGTCTCGACAGCATTGACTGGTGATTTACGGGTTTACAAAGGCTAGCGCTCCACGTGGCCGTGCGTGAATACAGGCCAGCTTTATGGATTGAAAACGTCCAGAAGTAAATCAAGATACATTACGGTACTCATTTAAATTAAATAAAACAAATGGTAAGTGTTCACAATCACGTGTGCATGTTTATCATCTTCCCAATGTTTGGACGGCCCGGTAATGGAGTGCCGGTAATAACCGCTTTGCGAAATCTGTCGCCTCGAATGGAAATTTCTCAGAAAAGAGAGCGGCGTGAAAATGACATGCCGTTGTGGGTACATTCCGTATGTACATATAGGTTGACAGTAGTGCGTGATCGTTGAACACTGCTGTGGTATTTTCCGGCCTTGTTAATAGCTGCCAATCATTCCAAAGTGCCCCACGTGGGGCAAACATTTATATTTTCATGGTAATATTCATTTTTGAGTGTTTCATGTCGAGTCCTGGTGTTCGGTGTCTTGTACATTTCAATTAATTAGCTGCCAATCATTCCGAGAGTCTTGCGGTTCTGTTTAACGCCAATCAAGAAATGTTCACGGTTATGAACGTTAATCTTTCAAATGCGCAATAAATCTGGTTTTGTTTTAATGCTATACTATCGGCATTACAAGTAAATTATTTCATTAATTATATATGGCATTGTCGCGTACATGTATGTTGATCTATTTGATGAAGATTAACCAAAATCCGGATTTCAACGTATTATTTCTAGTGCTGATTATGTGTCTGTTAATAAGTCTAATTTCTGTTGTTGAGTATCGCAATTGAGCATGATTACACGAAGGTGTCATACTAACCGGAGTCCTGTGGTGTTATCTTAATCATCGGATTTTTGGCCATTGTATGGTGCGCGAAAATTAATGGCAGGGATAACTTATATTCTTGAGCAATATTCTAGCACTAATCCTATAGAAAATTAATAGACTTTCCCGTTGATTATTATTTCCGGGGTCGCGCTTGTGGAATAAAAATATCCCTACTGTCCGTATATTAAAATTTATTATATGCATGGCTTTAGCGTACCAATATTTATCTTTGAATATCAGTTAATAATTTGTATCAACCTGTATCAAGCTAGCGGAATTCTAATATGACCGTTGGTACAACAGATAAAATAAAAACGCACCTGTTCATTAAAGATATTTACCACTTTTATTTATGGAGTATCGTTATCCTTCGCTTAGCGGCAGTCATCAGATTCCCCCCTCCCCCCCCCCCACAATAAATGCTGAATATACCAGACACTGCATGTTGCAAAAATCAGTCTATCATTCCCACTTCGTCTTTTTCGCTGTTTGTGTAAAGAAATGAAGAGTGGCCTCGCGCTAAATTTGCATATGAATAGTGTCAGTAGCAAGTCTTGGGAATTCGTCACTGGGCTCAAACCGAGAATCACAAGAAAAGTTTATTCATTTACTAACGATAATATAACTGTATATGGGCGAAAGTGTTCCTCGTGATCGTCAAACGTCGATCGGGATTTCGAGAACCTCCCTAGTGTTAATTTGGATTAATTTGTACTTCCGTGCACGACCATATATTCGTCTTTTGTCGAAACAGACGAGCATCCTGTTTAACAGGGAAATAACTGAAGAGAAAAGAATTAAGAATGGTTAATCAACTCATTATAAGGGACAATCGGATGATAACAAATGAACAATTTTTATTGTGGTTGACTGTTCTGTTGATTTTTATTTCCGGGTCGTGCTTGTTGAAACACAAGCCCGGCCAGAGCCGTAATTAAAATGAAACACAGCACCCCTTTCCCGATCTCTCCGTATGATAGAATTTATTTTATGCGTGGTTTTCATCGTATACTGGTATTTATCTTTGAAACGTGGTAACTTTAACTCACATAATGTGTAACCGAAAGGCCGGTACTGCAATTGTAATTGCTTTAGCGCGCGACTAAAAACTTGCACAGACGGACATTTTATGCATTCCGTTCTTTAACAAGTGATATCAAGTTTTAAAGCTAGCAAAATTCTGATGTGATCGTTTGTTCAATAAATAAAGTAAATAAATTCGGCTAGCTGTTGTATTATTCAGAAGGCTCGCGGTATTCACAGCTGATAATATACATGTAAGCTTGGGCATTCCCGCGGTAACAGAGAGGCGTTTCCGTGCTCTGTTGCTGTTTTCGCGGTACTTCTGAGTGTATGCATACAGACATGCTGACTGAATAGTGGCGTCGACGGGGTGTCTTTTGTTGTCACGGCCGACTATCGAGGCTTGAATGGATATTATGGAGCTACGTTTCGTCTGTATTTACAGCGCATGCAGACATAACGGGGGGTGGTAATTAGTCTAGTGATTAAACTGTACCGCGATAACAGTGCGGCAATTACCCCGGTATACTTGAGTTGTCACGAGGCCTGTACTGTATATCTACCCCGTATTATGGCGCCACAATGTTGAGACCGTGGCAACATGAAAAGATACCCCGACAGTGAGCCGGCTAATTCGGCTGAGCCAACCAAAAATTCTTTGTCATCAATGTTCCCTTCAAAGCACTATGAAGCGTTCTCGGGATTGGTTAACAAGCGAGTTACTGCAAGCCTGTTAGATCCTACAAGCGACATATCCAAATGGGGAGCAGATAGCATTTAATTTTAATTAGATTGAAAGTAGACATCCTCTGATAAATCTGAAAATCGGGCACCGGGAATGCAGGGCTTGCTTTTCCACAGGAATCCGATTCCTGTCAGCAGTTCCGCAAAATAAATTTCAGTAATCTGTATACAAATGGTAACACTGGATTCCCATGGATTCCTGCAGAGTTAGACTGAGGGAATCTCTTTGGATTCCCTTAAATTTTGACGAAAAGCAAGGCCTGGAATGCATACTTTTATTAATGGCGATTAATCTGTATTTGGTCAATTCCACGTCACTCGCGTTACATTTTTTCACCATATTGGTTATATTATACCCCACCTGCCTCCAACAAAGAAAGTATACATGCACACATAATGCATAAAGACAACTTGGGCCCTAAAGTATTCATACAAATTTAAAATGCTGTAATTGCAGTAAAGACTTTTATTTAATTCCAGTTTGCGTACTCGTCACTCGCGTTACAGCAAAAAGGACATGGAAATTTTAGCCATAACTTCATTCTTGAATTAAGCTCGAGCCTTTACACACAGATGACAATTTAGTGGATCTGTTAATACCCTGTAGACCTCTTGAAAGAACAATGCAATTAGGAATCCACTAAGTTGTTCCAATGTGTAACAGCTTGCTCGAATATCTTCCATGTCTCGTCACTCGCGTTACGTCACTCGCGTTACCTCTCATTTGAGGATACCAAAGTTTGAATGTTAGTGAACATTAAACACCACAAACCATAAAATTATGTTGTGCCATAAAAACAGATCTCAGATACAGTATAACTGAACAGAACTTTGTACATTTTATGTTCATCTCAGAGAAGGACATGCAATTGACATGCTTAAGGAAGTTCTGGAAATGTGAAAGACGAGCAACTGTTTGAAGGAACTGGACCATCTAACTTTCTAACAATTTGTTCCCGGTGGTAATAAACAGAATCACAGGGTGCAGGTATGGCCCGCTCCTGTATGGATCATCGCGGATATGAAATACTCGACGATACCGAGTATTTCACCAGGGTACACATCTTGGTCATACTTCACCAGACACCAATCCTTCACATGGAGAGTACCAATATCCGAGTCATTTAACGACACCTGTGACGTCATAGTATTGTCCCAAGTGCAGATTATTTTTCAAGAATCGTCTCCTAGCCACTACATATTATTTTCACACATGCATAGTCCCTTTAGTCAATTAGTGCAGTGAAGAGACTCACTTGATATTGCTTCCAGTGAGCACTTTGAATATTTAATAGTGAGGGTGTAAAACAAATTGTTTTACGGAAGACATTGTAGATCACAACACTGCTAACATTTGAACATGAGATGCCACATTCCAAGACCTAAAAGACCGGTCAGAGCATCAAACTCGAATTCCAGATGAGTCTGGACTTAAAAAGACCTCCTATGATGAACATCGTTTGATAAATAATTAAAAATAATTCCTAAAGGTATTTTTGAAATCGAAATACAAACCAGAGAATTATGTCAAATAAATAAAACATTTATTTTTTTCAAAAAATAAATTAAGGTACTTGTCATTTTAACAGAAAATTTAAACTATGAGAATAGAGTACTATTAGATTTAAAAAAATGCAAAACTGGAGAAAAGAAAATATAAAATGTATATGTATTTATATTGAGAAAGAGGAATGCAGTTGCAATATCACCCAGCTAGTAATACAGATATTATAAATTGGTATAAGTCCTAGTTATTAATTCAATTACAATGCAACTGCATATAAACTCACTAATATCGGTTGGTCAACCATAAAATATAAAATAACAAACAGGTGAAGGAACTGCCAAAATTCCGAAATATGTCCCTTGGTCGAAATGAACTCTGCTAAAATGCTGGCCTATTAACTATCCCTAGTGAATTTATTCCTAAATAATTCCATGAAATGTAGTTGAGTGAATTATCAGGACTCCAACACTCCAGTTCCAAATGCTATTTCAACTAAGAAATGGTGGACCACACAATTCAAAGTTGGATGGAATTTGAGATGTATTGATAACCAAATAGCAGACGACAGGAAGCACATGCAGTGTGAGCAGGATCAAAAGAATTCTGGGTATTTTTCTTTGGCATTTATATACTCACATGTTTAAAGTATTTATATTTCTGTCACACCCTATCCAGCATGTCATGACTTAATAAAAATTGGAATTTGAAAATAGTATCTTCCACCAGATAGCGTCACTCGCGTTACACTCCGTCACTCGCGTTACATTGTCACTCGCGTTACTAGATTTGGCGCTACCACTGGAAGAAGTCACATGGTGTAGGAACTCAAAACTATGGTCATATGTTCATGACAACTGACAGAAGCAGTGATAGAAATAGCTCGATTAAACTTGATGTTTTTTGTCTAATAAAAGAAAAAGTAGCATTTATCGTCACTCGCGTTACATCTCTGTGACTTCATGCAAAATTTACAATGTGTGATAATATTTACAAATACCTGCTGAATTTTTTTATGATTTTTCAAGACACCATTAACCATTAATGTAAATAAAAAAAGAAATCCTTCATTCTGCAGCTAAACAATGGTAATAAAATCTAACCAATTTTGTGAGATAATTGAAAGCAAAAATAAGAAAATTTGATCCTGGAACTTCATAACACCCCAGGTTGAAAAATTCTGCAGCAATCTTACTGAATTTTTAGATTTTATCTTTATACTGTATCACCATTATAAAACAATCTCATTGTGGCACATTCTCAAGATTTTATTTTTTGGCTTCATGTCCCAAGTAGCATGGAATTGACCATTTACTAATGTAATTGGGAGCCATACGGTACGATTGTGAAGTAGCCAAGTTTTCATGTCTTCATTCATTCTTACACTATGCCATGCTGCCTCTTACATAATTTACATGCACAGTCCAGGACTGCTAAGATTCATCGGCCATATGGCTCTATCCAGCAATAGAACAACCCCTCCCCACTCTCTGTCCACTATTTTGGTAGATAGTTCGATCATCCTGTGGAGCTGATGTGTCTGCAATCAGTCTTCAAACATCAATGGTCAATAGAATTTCTACTGTTTACTGCCATCATATTTGTATGGATCATGTGATCGCCACTCAGTGATATAGATCACGTGACCCATATGAAGAAGATGGCGGTACTATGGGAAATTCAATCAGTTGTTGATGATTAAAGACTGATTGCAGACACATCAGCTTCTCAGGAAGATCAAACTACATGTATGTGCCAAACTTCAGAAAAATAGTGGACAGGGAGTGGGGAGGGTTATTGTCGGATAGAGCAGTACGGCCCATCATGCCCATGGAGCTTAGTCATGTTAGTCAGGCCTTGCTTTTCGTCGAAATTCACGGGTATCCAAACGGATACCCGCAATTTCAGTTTACGGGTATCTACCAGTATCCACTGAAGTGACGAAAAATTGAAGTGTGGAGATTAAAGTGGAATAAACATTTATGTACTCTTTTCATGTTTACTGTTGTTAATAGGATAATTGATTCTCACATCATGTTGTTCCCCACCGCTGTGTAGCCATTCGATTCACTGAGCTGATATTTGACCGTTCAATCAACTGTCAATTTTACTGTGATAGGATGAGTGGATAAACTTTCTCTTGAGCAACCACAATAACATGCAGCATGATTTATGAAATTGTGTCAAGGATTGTCTCCTTGAATTAATTTAATTTGGAGCTGTAATTTGGAGTCACTTGAAAATTTTCGATTTAAGGTTATGGACCTTGATTATATTCTCATTATGGACTAAAAATAGCTCTGTCTCTCACTATGAATGTCACGGGTCACCAGCTCAGCTTCCGACTTCATTCATTACGAATGTTTATACTTAAGTGCTGCATATATAGTAATACCATCTTCATGACACCTAGCATATAACTTAAATATGTTGATGAATTGAACAAACACACAATATGAACTTAAAATTGAGTGATGTAAGTCAAGAAATTACGAACAATTCCAATGAACACACATTTAAGAAGTTCACCACAGCACTAACTTCAGGGATTATAATGAGTTAATTTCGTGTTTTCGTTGTTCTGTATGAAGACAAAACCATCCTTTACATTATCTGGCCATCCGTTGTAAGCCTGTCTTTCCTTTCGACATTTTCAAGCAGATTGGAATCAAGCCCTCTCGTGTCCTCCATGTTTACCGTTTGTAAACATCGACCATAACACGATAGTTTCTGCAATTGCATTCTCCTATGCACGGTTGTTTGTGTAAATGCCCGTAGCTACAGATGATACGACGAAAATCGCCCAGTACAAGAGAATGCACGCAGCTGCCATAATTCGTCGCCCACTTAGACGTCGTAAAAATATGAACTTCCGCCATTTGTAAAGCCTGCGGTCAATGATTTCTAGGTAAACTATTGTTTATTAAAGCCGAATATGGTTTTTTTGATAGACAAAATTTTCCCCAGACATTATTTTACGGGTATCCAAACAGATTCCCGTGAAGCGAATGAACGGGTATCTCCACGAGTATCGGATACCCGGATACCCGTCGAAATGCAAGGCCTGTTAGTGGTCCTGGAATGTGGATGCAAATTGAATAAGAGGAAGAATGGCGTAATGTAGGAACAAATGAAGACATGAAAACTTCTAGTGAGCATACAGCCAGCCGTGACACAGCCTGGATGTGAGGCGGGTGTAGGACAGTGTCCCTTCTGGACCTGACTAGCTCTATGCATGTCTGAGGAAATAGTGTACTAGTCTGACATTCAGCCCCTACAAGATATTTTATAATACTGATTTCTATTGAATGCGGGGTCTACGAGTTTAACCGGCAAAATTTTCTAGCTGCCAGACTGACATGTCCGGCAGCCAGAAAAGGATGCTTTATATACCGTACGCCAGTTTCTCCACCTAAAATAATGAAACCCACCTTTTCACTTATATCACAGGCTTGGAATGCATTCTAAACATTCCATGGATAGTTCATTTGAGCATTCTCACAATAAAAATTCTGACTGTCAGACATTTCGGTCTGGCAGCTAGAAGATTTTGATGGTTAAACAGGCAGACCCTACATTCAATAGAAATCAGTATTATATAACAATATCTTGTAGAGTCGATGTCGGACTATAATTAGACCTAGTAGTTCTCTCCCCACTAAAGGAGGAGAGACCTAGCCCTATAACATTTAAGAGGACATGTTCGACCAGAATATGTAGTGCACAATCTTTCTTGGCTGACGAATCGGCAAAGCACATACCTTAAATACTTGGGAAGGAGAACGTTATGCTTACAACCACGATCATCTCAAAAGGTATTCTTTTCTGGAGTCTTTTCTGTCGCACCTGTTCTTTTCCCTCTCGATTCCTTTGAACATGAGTGGATGCGCATGCTCTGCACGTATTCACCGATGTTGCAGCGCGTGAACATTACTCATTATACTACTAGTAGTCTCTCTTGCCTTAAATCAGTGTAACGTCTATGTTAGTCACGAGGGTTTGTGTCTGCGCGCCACAACAACAGGTGCGACGGAAAAGACTCCAGACACGATAAACTCCAGACAAGAGTAACTTTTGAGATGATCGTGGTTGTAAGCATAACATTCTCCTTCCCAAGTATGTGCTTTGGCACTTGGTTGACCGATTCGTCAGCCGAAATGATACGGCTAGGTCTCTCCTCCTTTATTGGGGAGAGAACTACTAGGTCTAGACTATAATGTAACAGGTTAGTATAAGCTCCCAACATAATTTGAGAATTATACAAAAGATGTCCGACAACTGGCGGGTGATGGCCATGGGCATAATTTATTATGCACCATATAGTTTTACAATTAGCATCCTGTTTGAAGAAAGAAAGGAAGAAAAAAAACAGCATTCACTACTGGTACCAGCGAATATATCGCTTCTTTTGAATGGATGCGACAGGCAGATGGGATGGCGGAAAGGTCATAGTAAACAAGGCCGTTGAACATCAATTTGATTTGACGACAGCAGAAATTCACATATTCACACACCTAGTATCGTCCTATGGAAGGTCCAGTTTCCGACATTCACAAAATGTATTAAGATACCGATACTAATATCAGATAAAAATTAACTTACCCATGCTGCCAGGTCTCAGGATAGAGACATTTTGTCTTTTTTGCTCGTCTGGAGGGTCGGGCTGAGTTGAATCTGGAAGAATTTCTTCCATAGGCTCATCCATTTTTCTGGATTTGTATCTGTCACTTTTCCTGAGAAAATCTTACGACATTATCAAAAGGTTTCAACGAGAATTATCTCCCTTCCCTTTAAGGGGAGGCAACTGCTCGAAATTTGCAAGAGAAGGGACCCACCCCCAGATTAATCGTCAACAGCCTTTACTCACAAAGACAACTGCCAGCATAACCCCAACTCTCGCTGAACGGGATCCAGGGTATTTCCCCCAGTGGATAATTTCCCCAGTGGACATTTTCCCCATGAGCATTTCCCCCAGTTGACAATTCCTCCAGTGGACAATTTTCCACCAGTGGCCATTTCCCCCACCCTATTTTTAGGTTTTGAACATATTTTTTAAATGATTTGGCAATAACACAACTTTATTTTTATTAGAATACTAGTAAAAGGATTTCCACATATTTTTACGATAAATGGGTCTCAAAGTGATATACATTTAAACTGTATTACAATATACTTTTAGGCCTATTGGGTGACATTTTAGAACAATATACCGCAGCACATTTTTTAATAATACAATAATATAATTTTTGTTGTTCATTTTGTACCTCAGTTTTCACTTTTAGGCCTACTTCAATTTTAGTTTTTAATAGCTCATCACATGGCTTCTCTCGGCAGAGATAATCCTCACAACTTGTGCAGGGCTCCTCACGCCTACCGGTAACCTATTGTTTCTAAATAATCAGCTCTTACTAATTCACTGTAATCCTCACACCTGTATTTCTATACTTTTCTTTTTATTTGAAGTCTGACCAAGAACATATGAACAGTTAATGTAAGCTATATACCATGTATCGGTATTCATCTTTTTATTTACCACTATGTGCTATTATTTTTCTAAAAACAATTGCTACCGGTATTTCTATACCGGTACCGGTACTGTGTATATGAATATTATATGTTATCATTATATGATCCATTATATTGTTTAAAACTGTGCTATAATATGTGCTTTATCGTGAAAGCTATTGTAAAATGTGCTATAATACTGTATTGCTACTATATGTATAATAGCTTATCACTATGTAATACATTTATTATAAATTATGTGGAAATCCTTATATTCTCATGAAGAGAGAGAAAAAAAAAAAAAAAAAAAAAATGATATTGCCAAATCATTTTAAATCTATGTTCAAAATAACCCCCAAAAAAGTCTAGGGTGGGGGGGGGGTAATGTCCACTAGGGGAATTGTCAAAGGAGGAAATGAACCAGAGCAGCTGTTTCATCACGCACCTGGGGTACGGATATTCCTATGGTCTGCCGCCAGTTTTCCTTAATAAAGTGATATTCTTCACGTTGAAAAAATATTAACTTCAGGATCTGTGAACTGTACATGCTACAGGCATCTTCCGATATTAATATCTAAAAATTGGGCGGGAATGCATACTTTTTTATTCACTCCACATTTTTTCGTTGGCATTTTTTATTTTTATTCGTTTCCTTTTATCTCTGGGGACACACCAGTAAGACAGAAGATGTGTTTATATATGTGCAAATTATTTTCCAACAAGTTAGCGTACCTGGTAGGCGTAAGAAGCGCCGCCCGGGAGGAGGATCTAAACCTGAGGGGCGGAAGAGCCCCCTCCCTCCTCCCCACTTTCCACTCCAATAGCAGAATAAAGAAGCTATGGTAGCTGTGTCATTACGGTCATCAGAGGGGTACTTTATGTTCGCTTTCAAGACTACTACGTCTGCTACCTCCTATTTTTTGTCGGAGTGTCCGAGTGATTTAAGTCGCCGACATACAGGGCTGATGGTTGGGTGCCCTACCCTGACTGGCGGTCGCTGTTTCGAATCCCGCACGGACCAATTTAAGCACTAGAACCTGTGCTTTTCTAAGAAAAGGTATTCCTAACGTAACAAAAAATACTGCAAATCATAAGTAGTAGCAAAAGCGTAAATCGGGTATCGTTGACCTTTGGGTGTTAGGCCACCGGACCGCAGTGGGGGGAATGGTCAAGGCCGCTAAAGTTCCGAGACTCCGCGGTGGCGAGGCGAGTAGTAGTATAAGAGCATTACAGAGCCCATTTTGCCGGGGGAGATAACTCTTGCAACCATCAGGGGGCGCTGTTTTGACCTGTGAACATGTATTGACCTGTCTGTGGGGGTTTCCCATGACGATCACGTGATCAAGGCATGTCTAGACTTGTTGGTGTGTGTTGATGCGGCGTGTGGGTACAAGATGGCGGCGTGTGGGTACAAGATGGCGGCGTGTCAGTGGGTGCAAGTGTGGGTACAAGATGGCGGCGTGTGGGAACAAGATGGCGGCGTGTCAGTGGGTGCAAGTGTGGGTACAAGATGGCGGCGTGTGGGTACAAGATGGCGGACTGTAGAAAAACGTATAAAAGGAGGCGATTTTTAGGGGTGGGGTGTATTCATTGCACTACCTTACGGAGCACTCTGACCTGACCAGCCTGCCTGCCTGCCTGCCTGCCTGCCTGTTTGCCTGCCTGACCTCTAGGCAGCCTGCCTGCTTGCCAGCCTGCTTGCCTACCAGCTTGTATTAGACGAAAGCATGAGACGTGGAGAAGATTTTCCCTGGCACCCAGCAGTACCTCCGGTTGAAGTCTTGCCTGAAGACGAGCGTGTGAGGGAGACCCGCACTCTTACACCGGACTGCACCCTATTGTTGTATCCCAAACGTGTGGAGCTCATCGATGACGACGGTAGGTGTTGGTGTACGTCTGAACCAGCGCGTGTCTCTTTATCCCCGGAAGGCTGGACTACCTTGAAACGGGTGTTATTGGGTGACCTCGACGGTGATAGCATTCACCTGTGTGACGACGTCTACATTTTCCGCGGTCCCTATTTTGCTCGACTCCTCTGTCTCAAGCAAGGTGGTTTTACTCTGGACCCTGATATATGGACAGCCTTGGAAAAAGTAATCCCCATGGTCGATGAAGTACTATCTCTATAGGAGCCACATAACCCATCAGAATAGTACGTATCACGGACTACACCCGTAGAGCTAGGCGCGCATGTGTGACCTGGTCTATAAAACACGTCCCTCGGGATCCCACACCTTCATTTCTACGGTTGCAGAGCCATGACGGAGACCGAGCCCTATGCGGTTCGCCTTTTACAGCATGCCACCGTGGTTAATTCACTCACGGGTTACCGAGCGGTGGTCCGGTCCATGTTTGCAGATGGCGACGACAACGAGGGGCGACGCCAGATCCTGAACGAGTTCACAGAAGCGGTCCTCGACAGAGTGCACTCGATGGAGAGGTGTGCCATCACTCACCACTACTGGACTATGACAGCCATCCTTGATGCTCGGGCTATGGACCACGAGCGCTCACGCCGGAACCAGCGACGGATGATTGGCCTCACAATAGTCTGTGCCCTATTCACCCTGGCGCTGTGGCATTGACAGTGGGACTATAAATACGAGGGTCAGACACAGTGTGTGTCATTCAACGATCGTCATTGGGTCAAGCATGTCACCCGTCCTACGAGCCATCCTGCCCCTTACATCCCAGGTGGGGTTACACGTCTATGAAGATAAAGTCACCCTGGAGGAAGACCGTGGAGATGTTTGCTGGTCGCCCGCTGAGACCGTATCGAATACGGTGACGCTACACCGTGACGGCTGGACCAAATTTAAACGGGTGTTGAGCGGTGAGCTCGACGGAAACCTCATCCACCTCGAGAACGCCAACTACGTACACCGTGGACCCTTCTTTGCCCGTGTGGGGCGTTACCACGATCCTACGCAAAGCTTCACCCTAGACCCTGATCTGTGGACAGCCTTGGAGAAAGTGGTGCCTATCGTGGACCAGCTCTTTACACCGGACGAGCGGTCATCAGACCAGTTGGGGTGGGCTCGTGCTATTGAGGACGCGCTGGCTGAACCCAATGAACAACTGTCTAGTCATGAACCAGACGACGAGGCTATAGACTACCCGGCTGAACTGAGTCAACCAACACAACGGTGGTAGAAACTTGTTATAAATAAACCATACTCTCCGGGTCCATCATCATTGTGTCACCATGAAGCGCTGGGAGAAGGTGTTGGATAACTTATACTACAGTCCCGACAGTCCGGCTGCGTATAGTGCATTGTCGGCTCTCTATCGAGCGGCCAAACCCCAGGGGATACAACGTGCCCAAGTCAGAGATTGGTTAAGAAAACAAGACACCTATACCTTACATCGAGCTGTCCGTCGCCATTTTCTACGGAACCGGGTCATCGTGGGAGGAATAGACGCCCAGTGGCAAGCGGATTTGGTCGATATGAGCGCCTTTGCCAAACACAATGATGGGAATCGGTATATCTTGACGTGCATCGATATCCTATCCAAGTATGCGTTGGTGGTACCCATCCGGACGAAAACGGGGGCGAATCTCATAGCGGCGTTCAAAAACATCTTCAAGACCGGGCGCAAACCTTTGTATTTGCAAACCGACGAAGGCACGGAATTCCTCAACAGACCGTTCCAAGCCTTTCTCAAGAAACAGAAGGTCTTCTTCTTCCATACGTACAACGAGACCAAGGCTTCCGTGGTGGAAAGGTTCAACAGGACATTCAAAGGCCCCATGTATAAATATTTCACCTATAAGAATACAAGGCGGTACATCGATGTTCTCCCGAAACTTGTGAGAGGTTACAATCGAGCTTATCATCGAAGTATAGAGAGAGCCCCCAATACCGTGACCCAACGCAATGAAGCCCAAGTCCGGCGTGTCTTGTACCCCATACAATCGCAACGAGCACCGAAGGCGGTGTTCAAGGTCGGGGACCCTGTACGGATCAGTAAAGTCAAGGGCAAGTTCGAGAAAAGTTACTTGCCCAACTGGAGCGATGAGCACTTCCTGATTAAACGGCGCCTACCCCGACAGCAGCGAGTCTATGAACTGGAAGATCTTCAAGGGAACCGTTGCTAGGCACGTTTTACGAGATGGAATTACAGCCTGTCGTAAAAACACAGCAAGACTACTACACGGTGGAGCAGATTTTGAAAACGGAACGTCGACGTGGCAAACTGTTTCATTTCGTCAAATGGCAAGGCTGGCCCAGTTCCTTCAAATCCTGGGTCGCTGCCAACCAGGTGAAACGACTATAAAGCCAGACACCACTGCCGTCCTCCTTCATTCCACGTCCGACCATGAACACGGTGCAACCGTCTCTGAACACAGCGTCTCCCAAACCGCGCAAAGTGCAAGTGGGCTTTGTGGTGATAGTGCTAACCCTGCTGAGTGTGTTGTACGGAGGTGTGTTTTACGACGTAGCCTATGTCAGTACGTTACTTAACCAACTGAGAACACCAGCCATCAGTGAAACCGGTCTACAGAGAGCACCAGTCGTATCGAGCCCAGTCACCACCAACACACCCCGTGTACAAGCCACAACGAGTGTAAGCTCCACACCTACACCAAGTACATCCACTACGTCTGAAGACCCACCGGATTTCATCCCTCACAGTGAACCGACAACGACGATCCACGTTGTACCCACCACCACCATCATCATCCCTGACAGTGAACAGACAACGACGACCGACGTTGTACCCACCACCACTCCAGTTCACTCGTACCAAATTTACAAGAGCAGGTTACCACGACAGCGGATACACCTCGAACCATGGATCCCCGTTGGCAGCATCCCTTCACGTGTCTCATCGCAGGACCGACGGGTTCCGGCAAAACGCACTTCGTCAGGAAGCTCCTTCAACACGCCGACAGCATGATCACCCCACCCATTGCCCGAGTCGTGTGGTGTTACGGAGAATGGCAGGAAGCGTATGCAGCAATGTCCCACATCACGTTCGTGGAAGGCCTACCCAATCTGGCCGATTTGGAACCCGACACCTTGGTGGTTCTGGATGATCTCATGGCGGAGACAGACAGTCGGGTGACCCAACTCTTTACCAAAGGCAGCCACCATCGACGGCTCAGCATCATCTACATTGTGCAGAATCTGTTCAGTAAAAACAAAGAACATCGGAACATCAGCTTAAATGCCCAGTACCTGGCGGTCTTCAAAAACCCGAGAGATACCACTCAACTGCTGCACCTGGCGAGACAGATGTATCCCGGCCGCACACCGTTTGCGTTGGAAGCCTTCAAAGATGCCACAACCCCTCAGCACGGGTATATGCTCTTCGACCTCAAGCAAGCCACCCCCGAACATCTTCGACTACGGACCGGCATCTTTCCCGGAGAGACCCACCACGTGTACATGCAAAAATAATGTAAACACACCCACAGTGGCTCCCCCAGCTGGGGTGTGTGTGTTTTGATGATGGGGATAATAAAAAGAATGAATACCACAGCAGGGTTGATTTTTTGTCTCTGTTCTCTGAGGTAGATAAAAAGGGCAGAGTTGTGGGTTCTGGCATTAGTTGTACATGATGTCTGCGCGAGTACGGAAGCACGCCCCGACGCTCCGTGTATTGAAGACGGCCCCACCCGAGTTGGTTCGAACCATTGTACGCGGTGCAGACCCTGCTCTCGTGTGCTGCCTGTGCGAGATTGGACTCAATATCTTAAAAGGCAACGTACCACTGACTCCGGCTCAGAAGACCAAGTTGGCCAAGCATAAGACAGGTCTCCGAACCCTAGTCCAGAAGCGGGTCCCTCAAACACAAAAGAAAAAGGTGTTACAGAAAGGCGGCTTTCTCGGGGCCATCTTAGCACCGTTGGCCGCTTCCGTGTTGGGTCCAGTATTGGGTGGACTCTTCGGCCGACAATGAACCACACGAAAAAAATGGTCCTCGTCGAACCACGGTTCCTGCAAAACCTCCAATCACCCTACCCTGTCCCACCTACGGTGAAGACCATAAACACCCTCGATGGAGAGATGCAACAGATCTTACAGAGACCGGGGTTAAGCGACAGTGAGAAAGTACACCGGTACAATGAGACGCTTCAACGGTACATGACGTTCATGGACCAATACAAAACCCTCTCTACCCCAGCTCCACCACCACCACCACGTGACACACCACCGACCTCAGCACCGCTCCAACAGCCGCCATTACCAGGGGTACCACCCACAGCCCCACAGTGGGTGGAAGACGAAGTGCTGAAGAGTGTACCTGGCTCGTTCAAGAAACAAGCTGGCCTGGTATTACAACGGATGAAACAGAATCCTAACATGACTTGGAATGATAAAGGCGAACTCCTGGTACAGAATCGGGTGGTCCCCGGCACCCACATGACGGATTTAGTGAATGACCTGATGCGTCAACGCAGGTCGCACACGGGTCCTCGAGGATGGGAGGTCTTCGCTCGAGGCTTGAAAGACATGCATGTACCACAGGAATTGGTGGGGAACCCCCACCGCTGGGCCTTTATGCAGCAAACCCAGCAATTGCCGAGTGGCCCACTACCTTCTTGGGAATCCGACTGGCAACCGGAGTCACCCCCCAAAACACCACCACCACAACGGGCACCTTCTTTTCAGACCTTTAAAAAACCTTAAAGGACACCCCACATCTCCAGAGCCGTGACACGTAGCAAGTCAACGCGACGAACACGACGCCGGACACAACCGCCCAAGGCCTGGAACACCTATTAAAACCAACAGCAGCAGCAGGACAGCTCAGTCGCCATGTTTAACCTCACCCTACCCAGTAACAGTTCGCTGGATGTGTTTCCTGACAACACCGTGGCCAAGTACGTGACCCAGTTACCGCAACCGTTGCATTTACCTGGACGATGGGAATGTGGCCTCGTGGATATCCAATACCCTTACTCGTGGTACAACGTGCGAGCCAATGAAGTGTGGTACGAGGTGACCTACGAAGGAAAAACACCCGACTCACCCTGCCCGAAGGCCAATACGATACCCCCAAAGAGTTCATGGGTGGGCTGTCAAGACTGTTGCATTATAAGGCTCTACGGGAGGTCACGAATAGTTCAAAACCCATCAAAGCCTATCCCTTCAAGAATCACGTGGACTTCGATTACAACGCACACAACGACAAGGCACAGCTTATCGTCTCCGCCAAGGCGAGTGTCGTACTGAGTCCTATCCTACAGCAAATGCTGGGTTTCGATCTAAAGACCTTCGCTGGTGCCACCGCCCACCAAGGTGAGATGCCGATGGATATGAAGTCGGGTATGTACGGACTCTACGTCTACTCGGACGTGGTGGACAACCACATCGTGGGCGATATCAACACACCTCTGTTACGGGTGGTCCCCATTAAAAAGACGTATGGAGGTCAAGTCACCCACAGTTTCACCCACATGCTCTACTTGCCCGTACGACAAACTGACATCAACACGATCACGGTGGATATAAGAGATGACACGGGACGACCGGTGGCATTCGAACGAGGAAAAGTGGTGCTGACACTTCATTTTCGACAAGCACGTGCTCCCCACTTTGCATGATGAAAGTACCTTACGAGTGCAATGCACGCAGCTATATGGACTATAATGCCCAACAGGCCGGGGGTGGCTTTCCGGTCTTTAGCGGTGCACGCATCGTCAAAACGTTCCTGCCTTTGGTGACGCGTGGGGTGAAAGCAATCGGCAAACAAGCGGTACGCAGTGGACTGCAAGTGGCCGGTGATGTCTTGGGGGGTACGGCACCCAAAGAAGCCTTGAAACGGCGGGCCAAAGAAGCGGGAGGCGTCTTGGTGGCCAAAGCACAACGCACCGTAGGGAATAAAAGAGCTGCCCCACCGAGACCACGCACCAGTCGACGACCGACCCAGCGACGACGCACATCGAAGAAGACAAAGGATATCTTTTCTTAAAACATGTCCTTGATCCACGCCGAGTCCTGCCCCTCCACCAACAGTGAATTTGATTTGTGGACCGTGCCGCCCACACAGACCAGTGTCGAACAAGGATTATGGGTGGAGCATCTCCCGCTCTCCAGCATCAACGAAACCGGGCCCATCGAGTTCACCATCAGTAATGCGGATACGGCCTATGTGGATTTAGCCCATACCTACTTGTATGTGAAAGCCAAGGTGGTCAGTGGGGATGGCACCAGAATCGTCCAAGCTGCAACGGTGGGCCCGACGAATCTCTGGCTGCACTCGATGTTTCAACAGGTGGATATTTTTCTCAGCGACAAACTCACCAGTGACTCGACCAACACGTACCCCTATCGAGCCTACATCGAGACACTGTTGTCGTATGGCCGAGAGGCTAAAAAGCCTCAGCTGACAGCCGCTTTATTCTACCAGGACACACCCGAGCACATGGACACGGTGGACAATGGGGGATATAACAAACGGAAGGCTTTCACTGCGAACAGTGCCTCGGTGGACCCAGTGTTCATGCAAGACCGGTACCTCTTGAACAAGATCCCCATCAAAATCCGACTGATACGGGCGCCTCCGACCTTCGCCTTGATGGCCACTAACGTAGAGGGGCATGCAGCGGACTATAAGATTGACATCCAAGAGGCAGTGCTGTATGTCTGAAAAGTGAAACCGAATCCAGCCGTTCAATTGGGACACATGAAAGCCTTGGAAACAAAACCAGCCCAGTACCCTATCCGACGTGTACAAACCAAAGTGTTCTCTGTGCCTGCTGGAAATATGGGCGCCAACAAAGAAAACCTGTTCCTGGGGGAACTACCCAAGCGATTGATCCTAGCCTGTGTGGAAAATACCAGTTTCAGCGGAGCCTACCCAGAGAATCCGTTTGACTTTCAACATTTCGGCATCAGTTTTGTGGCCCTGCATGTGGATGGACAACGGGTGCCAGCCACGGCCTTAACACCGAACTTTGGGCGCAGGAATTTCATTCGAGCCTATCAGAGCCTGTTTACAGCCACCGGTCAAATCAACCAGGACGAAGGGAATTTCATCAGTCGGGAGCACTACGCGAACGGATACACGTTGTTCTGTTTCGATCTGACCCCCACCTTAGAGAACGACCATCAGCTGGCCCTGGCCAAGCAAGGCAACTTACGGTTGGAAATCCACTTTGCACGAGCCCTGGCGACCACCGTCAATGTCATCTGCTACGCCGAGTTTGACAACATCATTCAAGTGGACAAGGCGCGCAACGTCCTGTGTGACTTCTCCACCTAACATGGATACAGACCAGATAACCACCGTGCTGGAGAATGACCCAGGGACACGTATGATGTTTCAAGGGGTGTTCGCCCGAGATGTGTTCCCATTAGACCGTATGTATCCTGCTGCTTACGTTCTCAACACGGACCCGATGGATCGGCCCGGTGAACATTGGGTGGCCGTGTACTTGACAGAACAGCAGGGCGAATACTTTGACCCGTACGGCCTGCCACCCCTCCATCCCGATTTAACAGATTTCATGGATCAAGGCACAGAGACGTGGTGTTGGAACAGTCAAACGTTGCAAAGCCTGACCAGTAGCGTGTGCGGACAATATTGCTTGTTTTACCTGTACCATCGATGCCGGGGAAGACCCTTATCTACCATCGTACAGATGTTTGACGAGTACCCCAAGGCCGAGGACCGCGATGTACTCGTATATGACTGGGCCGCCCATCATTTCAATGTACAAGCCCCGTTCTGGGCTTAAGTTTACAAGCCCCCTGTTCTGGGCTTCAATGTACAAGCCCCCTGTTCTGGGCTTCAGTACTTTCAATGTACAAGCCCATTGTTCTGGGCTTCAGTTTCCACGTGGTTGTTCTCACGTTGTTGTTGTTCACTGAATAAAAAACAAAATGAGATCTCACCAAAAAACCCTGTCTTGTGTGTTTTATTCATAATGCATCAATGCCCAATGTGGAGATTCAGTCAAACTGAAATCAGTGGTGTAGGATGGGGCCAAAATGTAACCCATCAAGGTTAGAATGCAAGCGCACTATAGTAAAAATAGAGAGCCAATGAAATCAGCCCACAGACCAAGTACGTGTTTTGGTCTAGATTTGGAGCGGGCATTTCATTGAGGTGCGTGTATACGGTGAGTGAAGACTCGTCCAACGCGTATAGACTAAGTTGATGACTATAAGTTCTATGTATTCTCCGAACCTTGCCGAAAGGGAGACCGTTTGACCTGGATGTGACCTTTTGACCCGCGCGCGCGCACTGCCGGTGATGACGCGTGCGCGCGCGCGCTGCGGCCGGAGAACCCACGCGCGCGCGCGCGCTGCGTCCAGGGCCAGGCCGGTGAAAAGGTCCCGGAGGTTGAACATCCGGACGTCTAAGGAAACATTTGGAACTCTTTCAGTGCTCGGGATGTGACCCATCAATACCCAGAAACCCAACAGAGGTGTTACGACCATGATATAACCTGCTCGGAGCATGGTTAGTACGAATGTTTCGGTGGTGTTGTTCAATAAAAAACTTCATGAAAACCCAAGTGAAGTTCGAATATTTATTAAGGTGAACAAGTGAACAAGAATGTATGTACAAGTATATAAGAACGTTGCAAACAAGAATTGAGGTGAACGTATGTATAGATAGAGAAATCACAGTGGAGTATATAACAGTTAAACCGAGTCATCGAACTGACGTATATCGAGTACTTATTCAAAAGAATGACAAACAAGTTCATGGTGTAATGTATATATAGAGAGTAATTTAGAGTCCAAATATGTATGTCCATTAGAAATCACAAGTCCGGGTATAATATATGTTCACAAGTCCAGGTAAGTGGTACTGATGCCATCGGGAAGAACTTTCCGTTTCGGGTAGAAAAATGTGAAGGCATCTCGTTTCTGGATGTAGGTTCGCATCTGGTGGTCGACGACCCGGAATCCTCGGTTAGTGCCACTCGCACTGGTCTGGCTTTGGAGCACGTCCAGGTACAAGGCTTTGTCGATGGCGGGGTCACGCCGGTTGACTCCTTTGCAACTGAACTTATTGTTTCCATCTCCACCGTAACAGAAGTAGGTCTTGGACGACAGGGCGATCATGGCATCTCCGCTCCACTCCAGCTTGAAGAGGCCCGGCGTCCGCTTGTCGTACTGGTAATGGTCACGTCGAGGTAGCCACTGGTCCCGTTCCACCTCATACTGTGCGCGTATCTCAGGTTTCACCAGGGATTCCCAATCCGCATTAGAGACGGCCATGTAGGCAGAGTCCGTGTCCATTTCCATGAGTTGCCAATCGGATGGGTCGAAATACACACCCATGAAATCATAGAGGAACTGGAGCATTCTCAGCTTGGCCACCTGGTATACCATACATCAAATTTGGAGGGGCAGGTTGTAACGAATGACCCTTTTGGCTGAAGAGATTTCATATGTATCATCATCGATGACGTCGACGGACCGAAACAGAGGCGAGTTGATCTTTTTGCGGGCTTGTGGTGTAGTACAGATATTGACGTTGACGTGCTTGTCTTGGTTGGTGACCGTTTTTCCGTAGTAACCATTGCCTGTCAATTTCCAAGATTCACCGATGATGGCCTGACTAGGATCTTGATCGCCTTGACGACGGGCAGACGTCACGATGTCGGCATTCCGCGCGAAACAGGCATTGGGTATATACTGAAGGACTTGGTACACGCGCGTCACTTCGAGGCCATGGCTCATGTACCACTGTAATAACGGAGTGCCCAGCAGGATTTTCTCTGCCCACATACTCCCAATCAACATTCGACGAGGTTGTTTCAATACGTCATGTTCCTCAGCATAGGCGCCCATGGTCTCTCCAATATCAGCCCGACCCACCAGCGTGTTCTTGAAGATAGGCGGGCACTGGGCGAAGAGGGGCTTGAGATGGTCGGGAACATGCAGATCACATTCGACAAATCCATACAGGGTCCCGGAACGAACGGCGTCGAAAAGCTGTGGCAGGGTCAAGAGTGGCCGACGACTGAGCGGGTACTCGCGCGCTTTTAGGAAGTCGCGTAAGTGTGGGAGGGCCTGGCACATGGTGTGAAATTCACACTCCCACAGTTCGATAAGATCGTACCCCAACTCTTTGACGTAATCTCCATTCTCCACCACTTCTGCTCGTAATTCTTCTGCCGATTTCCCACGTCGTTCGTTGAAGCGTCCAGCGCTGAAAGGACATTGGTGGCCGTGCCAGTAACACCCATAAAATTGAAATACGGTCGGTGTTCCTTGTACAAGGGCAAACCCATCGACGGGGAGTCGACGATCTCCTATGCGCTTCTCTGTGGCGTTGGTCTGATGGCGTATATAAATTCCCCGTCGATCGGCTTCCCAATCCAACCACTGGTCGGCGAGATGTTTGTACGGCGTACGTTGAGGTGTGAAATGTTGACCGTCTGCCAACCAGCGCGTATAATGCCCGCTGGGCATGGGTTGGGCGAGAGACCACAGGTACAGGGCATTGGCGTCAAATCCAATGATTTTGGCACAGGGTTTCCCACCGGGAAGAGTCGTGACATCCTTCTCATGGTAGCGGTGAAAAATAAGGCTAGGACCGCCGACGATGTTCTGTTTTAAACAATCGTACATGTCCTCATCTTTTTGTTGTATCAGCGAGAAGTAGGTAGGACACTCTTGGAAGAGATGGCGAAGCGCGAGACCCGGTAAACTCAAACACTCCTTGAAGATGTCCACGTGCATTTGATGCCAGAACAGTTGAACCATTTTCTCGGCCGCTTCGAGGAAAGGGACCACATCTAAGTTGTTATACCACACCAGGAAATCTCGCAAGGTCTGCATGTGTTGGTCATTCCATACCTGCTGTAGTTCCTGGTACGTGTCTTCCGAACATTCCACTTGCTTGAGATCGTCATAGAACGCGTCCCGGGGTGGCAACTGTGTTTCCTCCAAGCGGTCGAGCGTCGATATGTAGGTGTAAGGGAACTTCCCTTTGGTTTGTGCACAGTCATAGGCCTTCACCCACTGATCGTAGCTATAATTGGGAGCTAAGTAGTTCCGTACATCCAGGAAATGGAGTGATGTGGTGGTGAGGGCCATGTGGTTGTTGATCTTTTTGATGACGGACTTGATGGTATCGGACTGGGCCAAGTAAGGGTAGAGAAATTCCATCACCATGTTGAGATCGTATCGCCCCGAGTTGAATCCGAGCACCGGTAACTGGCCTAAGTATTGCAGGAAGCGGATTTTCAATTTCTCCGCATACGGTTTAGGTAAAGGGACATCCTGCAGTTGAATGTCCTGCCCACTGTGTTCCATTTCCTGTCTGTCAAATATTTTTCCACTGTGCTCCATTTCCTCTCTGTCAAATATTTGCCGACTATGCTCCATTTCTTCTCTGTCAAATATTTGACCACTATGCTCCATCTCTGACTCTTCATCGTCGCTGAACGATACACCCAGTGTAGGAATCCGATCGTCCAGCTGGTCCAGTACGTCCTGGAACTTGGACACCAACAATTCCGTACTGGCCGCACTGACTTCCTCTAAATACGCCATCATGCGGCTGATCAACTCATGGGCGTCGCCGGCGGACACGAAACACACCGGTGCAGCGTCATAGCCAGGTACGTTGCTGGAAATGCTGACACTCAGGGGAATATGGCGCTGTGTCCACTGTGTTTTCGCAGAGGCTGGGTCCATCGGTTCCAAAATCGCCTCGAAATCGTAACATGCCCGGTAGGGAAAATAACGATGCTCTTCCGGTATGATGAGACCCTCATCGGCCAGTTCCTCGAAGATGGTAGGCGTATTATGGTACACACCGCCAGGAAATTTCCGTTTCACAGTGTGGTCACAAATCTTCTCGTGTCGATGTAAGTTGGCGGAACGGTCAAACACCCGATGGCATTGGGCACAACTGTAGGATTGCGCGTACAGACTCATATCATAGATCAGGGAAAAATGATTCACCCCGCCGTCGTCGAAGATGTTGACTTTCATGGTGGAAGCATACCGTTCTGAAGACCGATGCACCAATTCAGCCACAAATATGTCATGATCCTCCTCCTCATCCTCCTTCTCTTCCCGTAGTAAACGGTACACAAAGATATTGACGTTGAACAGGGACTCCACGACATCCAAATACTTGAATGGGACTCCCCGGAACTGCCGCGCGTCCAGGTCTCGTTCCTCTAAATATTGTCTCCAATAGATATTGGCCCTACTATCACAATTCCGGGGATGACATTCGTCCAAATGAATGGCCAAACACCGGAACAGACATTTCTGGTCTTTGTAGGGTCCATGTTTCCCTCCGGTTAATGCATACAGTCCTTTTCGATTGAGCAGCCAAGGGGGTAGTAGTACAGGAGCACCGATAGGATGATCTCTCATTTTGGTCACGAAAAATGTCACGTTGGTGACCATTTCCACAGTCCACTTGGTGTTGGGGCGTTGCAACCGGGCCCATTCCAAGGGGTCCAACGTAGTCAGTTGGTCGATGAGGGGCTCCAGTGACGCACGATTGATGATGGTGAATGGCTTGTCAAGCACATAGGTATTATTGCTCGGATAAAAATACCGTAACTGGTCCGTCTCTTTGTGCCGTAGAATATAGCCGAATGTCATATTCACTTTGAACGCTGTCACTTGGCCTCTGAAAATGTTCTCGGCATAGTTAGGAAGATACGCGAGGTCCTGTAGCCGGAAATTATACAAGTCTTGAATAGGGCGTAAAATAGAGCCGATTTTGACAATGAATCGATCACGACTTCTTATTTCTTTGGAGGGGCAAGGTCAATAGGACTTGCGCTTTTTATACTACTAAAATGTGAAGTAGATTACATCTTACATAGGCCTTAAGGCCGTGATATGCATATCACCTTGAAGTATTCTGGGGCATGGTCAGTACTTCCCAATTTTCCCTTTGTCTACTACTCGCCGATTTTTTTGATTTTTTTTGATTTTTTTTTTTGATTTATTGATTTTTTTTTTACTCATTTTTTTTCCCCCCGAGAGCTACAACATGACACCTTCCACGACCCATTCGAACCCATAGCGGTCCCTCTCTATCCCAAACATACACCCACATAACACCCAAGATGCCTGCTTTCTATACTACGGCCAGACTGCGCATGCGCAGACTATTGGACACGGTCGGACCATTAGTCCAGTGGGATGCTACTCCACGAGAGCTTCAAAATAAGACCTCAACCGACATCATCGGTTCACTAGGGGCTCACCTAGACCTCAACATGTCCACCCAATATGCACCTATGCACTGAGCCAGTAGGCCTATGGGGTTATATACAGACCTACCCGGTACTTAAAAACAAATTTCATAGCTTTTTCCCAGCGTATTCTACAATCTCACAGCCCATAGAAAAACCCACAAAAAATGCCACCCCTACTTCAGGCAAAATTTATGGAAATGCGCGAATGAGAGGATTGACCTAGACCGAGTTGTCTCCCTTGCGTCAGTGTGAATAGATGGCGCTATGGTTGGAAACGCACAAATATCCGGGGAATTGTACCAATTGTGACCCTAGACGCCATTTTGTGACACAAAACTCTTAAATTCGTGCATCATATTATTCTAGAATGTATTGTGATAAATTGAGACGTACTGGTAGGAGAGATCTTGTCTGTTTAGTCAATTGTTGGATCATGTCGTCTGCCAGTTGTGTTCGTATGGCGTGAGCCATGCGCGAGGCATGGTGTAATTCTTGTTGATAAAGTCAATGAATGATTTTGAGCGACAAACTCTATAAATAGTAAGATCGTAGGCATATATAGAGATGGTGTACGGATATTTCATGATGTAGCGGGAATGTGTAACGTAGAACAAATGTACGGTGTCCCATTCCGTGTTCCTTGTCAAGTTGCTGGGAAAATATGCCGGAGGACTGACTGCATATGTGGAGAATTACTCGAGCTTTATGTCATGAGCTGCTTTGACAAAATACGTGAAATTTGCATTGATAAATGGTCCAAAACCGGCAGTGGACGTCCATGCAATCGCGCGAATGAAACTAAAAATAGAGGTGTTTTGTTGACATAAAAACAGCTGATCCATGTGAAGGATGGTTGAGTTACACGAGAAAATTCTGCCAATATATAAATGCCTACCTATAGATACTAAAATTGGCCGCTAAAAGTTTCCATAATATAGGGAAATAACTGTGGTGTCTTTTTTCACTGTGACACGTTCTCCTAAACTAAAGACCTAAGCTGAAAAATTCCGAGAAGTGGGGGGGAGGGGTATTTCCTAGCATAGATATTATTAAAAAATAATTTATATTACATACGTGTAAGGTGTTGATTGGTGTTACTGAGTGATACTGGTCAGCTGCATCTCATCAATGGGGCGAACACGGTACTTTTGAAGCTTCACTTGCTGGGATGACTCCATGACTGTAGGCTCAGGCTGGGCAAAAACGGTGTAATAGGCTGGTGAAATTGCATTGGTAAAATGAAAAGCTACTCCACGTCTCATACAAGCAGGCTGGCAAGCAGGCAGGCTGGCTAGAGGTCAGGCAGGCAAACAGGCAGGCAGGCAGGCAGGCAGGCAGGCTGGTCAGGTCAGAGTGCTCCGTAAGGTAGTGCAATGAATACACCCCACCCCTAAAAATCGCCTCCTTTTATACGTTTTTCTACAGTCCGCCATCTTGTACCCACACGCCGCCATCTTGTACCCACACTTGCACCCACTGACACGCCGCCATCTTGTACCCACACGCCGCCATCTTGTACCCACACTTGCACCCACTGACATGCCGCCATCTTGTTCCCACACGCCGCCATCTTGTACCCACACTTGCACCCACTGACACGCCGCCATCTTGTTCCCACACGCCGCCATCTTGTACCCACACTTGCACCCACTGACACGCCGCCATCTTGTACCCACACGCCGCCATCTTGTACCCACACTTGCACCCACTGACACGCCGCCATCTTGTACCCACACGCCGCCATCTTGTACCCACACTTGCACCCACTGACACGCCGCCATCTTGTTCCCACACGCCGCCATCTTGTACCCACACTTGCACCCACTGACACGCCGCCATCTTGTACCCACACGCCGCCATCTTGTACCCACACTTGCACCCACTGACACGCCGCCATCTTGTTCCCACACGCCGCCATCTTGTACCCACACTTGCACCCACTGACACGCCGCCATCTTGTACCCACACGCCGCCATCTTGTACCCACACTTGCACCCACTGACACGCCGCCATCTTGTACCCACACGCCGCCATCTTGTACCCACACTTGCACCCACTGACACGCCGCCATCTTGTACCCACACTTGCACCCACTGACACGCCGCCATCTTGTACCCACACGCCGCCATCTTGTACCCACACGCCGCATCAACACACACCAACAAGTCTAGATATGCCTTGATCACGTGATCGTCATGGGAAACTCCCACAGACAGGTCAATACATGTTCACAGGTCAAAACAGCGCCCCCTGGTGGATGCAAGAGTTATCTTCCCCGGCAAAATGGGCTCTGTAATGCTCTTATACTACTACTGAGGCGTTCACTTCCGCCTCGACGATAAGTTCCCCTTCCGTAGACAAAAATAGTCCCAGTTCAATGCTATGTTTACAGCATGATATACTAGTCGGAGCTTGTCTGGAGATTGCCCGTGACATCATCAATTCGGGCGCCAGCAAGTCTGAAGATGTTTTGAGGGAAGGGCGTCATAAAAATGTGTTGAATGCATTGCGAGCTATACATGCGTAGGGATTTCCATGACATCATCAAATCCGGAGCAAACAAGTCTCAATATGTTTTTGGGGAAGGGCGTCAGCAGATTGTGTGTAGGGCATTGAATGCCTTGAGATTTATATGGTATATGACTACGTTTTATAGAACCGGCTGTATCATGGTACAATATCTCTCGCAGAATGTAAACATCCAAAATAACGACCACGACATCCGTCCATCGTTTCTGAACATTGGAAAATCTCTATGCATACGTTTAGCATGGCTACGGTATAACAAAATTGCGTATGTAATACCCATATAACTCGGACGATGGCGATCGTGGCGCCATCTGCACATGGCTGGAGTGCATGAAAAACTTGGACTTGAAAAATATCTGGATACGTCGCCAAACATCGGAAAAACGGACTGAACCCAGGGAAATTATCTTTGGAGTAAACTACAGGGTGTGGGTATTTCTTCGAATCGGTTGACACTGCAGAGTACGATGGAAGGGGTCTCAGCGCCGAGAGTCGACTTCAGCTAGAGAGTTATGATGCGCAGGCGCACTGTGCAGGCAATCATGGGGTGGACGTTTTGGAGTCTAGGTGAGCCATCCCTAGTCCAAAAAGGTAGAGTTGGATGTCATATTGAAGCTCTTTTGGGATAGAGTCAGACTGGGGTGGTTTGTGTTAGAAGTACCCGTAACCTGGGCATGCGCAGTCGTGTAGTAATAGAAAAACGCGTTTGGGTGGACGTTTTGGGGGTAGAGATGGATCATCCGTGTTCGTGTGCGGTGTCATATTGCGCACTCGTCGGGTAGAGTCCGACTGGGGTGGTTGATATTTGAAGTGCCGTCAATCTGCGTTTGTATATATATGATGGTATTTATTGTCCGTGTACCAGGCGAATCGTTGGGTGCTCTTGTCCTATCAAAAGCTGCCATTTGATGTTGCGTCTGTCTTCGACTCTTTTGCTTTTGTCCAATCAGAAGCCATCATAAGAGAAACTTTCCTTCTTAAACTCTTCTTCGACCATCACCGTCAAAGTAGGGGGTGGTATGTCAGTTTGGTGACGAAAAACGTGACATTGATCACCATCTCTGCGTCCATTTGGTTTTGGGATGTTGTTGGAGAGCCCATTCTAAGAAGTCAAAGGCCTCCAGTTGCTCCAACATCGACTCGAGCGACGTGCGGTTCGTAACGGCAAAAAATACTAGGTATAGACTAGGTTGTTGACACTGGAATATGAATACCATAGTTTCTCAGTCTCTTTATGGTGTAAAATGTGTCCAAAAGCGGGATTTAGGTTGAAGGCGGTGGATTGATCCTTAAAGATCGCCTCGACGTAGCTGCGTAGACGGGCAGGGTCGACGAATCTGGAATTGTAGAGCTCTTGAATAGCTAGGGCGATGGCGATGGGAACGTGGGATCGTGGGTGTCGCCAGTAGATGTCTCTCACTCGATGGGGTCCGGTAAGAGATCACTGGTAACATTCACGGGATGACCCTCCGCGTCGTCCAAAATCTGGTACAAGACCTTGTCGTCAGAATCAGGCTGTTGAAATAGGGCGTTGGGAGGGTGGTACATACATCTCAGACGGTGGGATGATCGGAGGAGGGACGGGGTCCTCACCCTTATGCGATGGGTAGGTGGTTCCTCTGTCTCGATGCTGGTCTCTACGGGCTTTTCAACCCACAAAACATTGGTGACATCATGGGGTGTCGACTATGTGAACGGGTGAGTGCGCCGGCGATTGGATCAGTCTCTACGAGCTCGTCTACCATCAAACTTGGCTGCGGCACCGGATGCTGTGGTCATGTTGCTCACAGATGAATGGTACTTGTATCGCAATGGGTACACTGCGATAGCAACTTCTACTGATGACACACCTCAGATACCAATTCTCTACTACTCCTAGAGAAACGCACCACTCTTCGACTGCGCATGCGTATATGCCCGGACTTGTACGATGTATATCGCGACGTACCTGCACCCAACAAGAGCTGCAGTAAATTTGAGAGATATATGTAAGATGTGAGGAAAAATGACGAGGCTTGCCGACTAAAATTCAACTATCTGACACCACAGGAATGCCCCACGCAGTACCTCGCATTCAGACTAGAATGCGGAGGGTTCTAGACGTAGCCTTGGGATCTCAGTCGCAGTTGTTCATGTGGAAAGTAACCGCACGGCTCCCAACATTCCCTTAAGCGGAATTAGATACACCAGCTCGAGAGCTATGATGACAATCCAGGCCAAACAAGTGCCTCATCTGGTGCTAATGGATGAGCATCGAGGGCGTCTGATGAAGTAAACGCCTCAACACGAAGAAAACATGGTAAATGCAAGAATACTAAGAAAACTCACCTGCATAATGCCGGAAACCTATATTTATTTAGATTTAGCTGTTTTTATTCAGACCGGCTACCTCGAGCCATAATAAATGGAGATGGAATGATAAGGCGGGATTTTGGCCTATACGTGGTGCAGTTGAAATCGAAAAAATAAAATGTCCTATAAATAATTGTTTTTTTAATGTAACGGCAAGAGAAAATATATGTACACAATATGTGAAAGTTCTAACCCGTTTGCGTTATGATTGTAGTTATGACATGAAACTGAAATCCGCAGCATGTGCTATTTCGTGAAAAATGGATCTAACTCGAGTCATTTAAATACACATTTAGACATGAAGGATCCCATGGACCAAAACGCCATTTAACTTGGTGATGTGCGGTGGCATTATATCTCCACTGCAGGAAAAAGTGTTGGTCCTTCGTGTCTACTGTGTGTTTAAATAACCCGATTTCGATCCCTTTTTCACGAAATAGCACATGCCGCGGATTTCAATTTCATGTCATGACTACAATGATAACGCAATCGAGCTAGAACTTTCACATATTGTGTACATTTATTTTCTATTGTCGTTACATTAAAACACAATTATTTTGAGGACATTTTATTTTTTCGATTTTAACCGCACCACGTATAGGTCAAAATCCAGCTTTATCGTACCATCTCCTCTGATCGGCTGGTGAGCCGTGAACTGCAATGCACGCGCGTGCACATCACGCCAATATCCATTTTTTTTTTTTTTTTTTTTTTTCCAAAGAGCGTTTCGGGTCTTGTGGAGAATCTTCAAAGGCAACAGTCAGATTCCGGAATCGTTCTGAGTAAGGTTGTACTACGGCACTGTAATCTCGTAGTTACCGTCAAAATTCATATTGGCTGGATACTTCAGGATTAAAAAAGAAAGAAAAACAAACAAACAAACAAACAAACAAACGAAAAACAGAGATGAAGACCAGAAAAACTACAGGAAACAGCGACAGATACAGCCGAGGTGAAGAATGTGTTAGTATCATTACCACCATAAGCTAACGGTGATACTGAACATTTGAAATGGACTTAAATAACGACCAGCAGCGTATACAACTCGTGCACTATTTTGACTTGACTTTCGGAAAATATCACTGCAAATGACCACCATAGTTGTAGTCTGATGAGGTGCAGATTAACAACGACGAGTTGACCCTGCTGAGGAGATCCTACGTCTGAATGAGAGGCTAAATAAGTAGTTGGCTGAGAAGTAGAGAAATGGTCTTTCTATGATGGCCGAGAGGGGCCATCGCGTCTTTCATTTCTAATTTAACGCGATGGAGCGATGGAGCTATGCGATGGAACGATGGAGCTATGCGATGCGCGATGGAGCTATGCGATGGAGCGATGGAGCTATGCGATGAAAAGTCGCGCTATGCGATGCGCGATGAGGCTATGCGATGGAGCTATGCGATGCGCGATGGAGCTATGCGATGAAGCGATGGAGCTATGCGATGGAGCGATGGAGCTATGCGATAAAAAGTCGCGCTATGCGATGCGCGATGAGGCTATGCGATGGAGCTATGCGATGCGCGATGGAGCTATGCGATGGAGCGATGGAGCTGTGCGATGGAGCGATGGAGCTATGCGATAAAAAGGCGCTATGCGATGCGATGAGGCTATGCGATGGAGCTATGCGATGCGATGGAGCTATGCGATGATGGAGCTATGCGATGGAGCTATGCGATGGAGCTATGCGATGGAGCGATGGAGCGATGGAGCTATGCGATGGAGCGATGCGATGGAGCGATGAAGCGATGGAGCTATGCGATGGAGCGATGGAGCGATGGAGCTATGCGATGGAGCTATGCGATGGAGCGATGGAGCGATGGAGCTATGCGATGGGGCTATGCGATGGAGCTATGCGATGAAAAGTCATTGTCCATAGCTGAATGATCCATGAACAGATATTTCTTGGAAATATTTTCTAATCAGAAATCCCTAAAGCTGTTCAGTTTTCTTCACCACTTGCACTTCCGCCTGCAGTCCAACAGACAATCGGAGACAGATAGCCTTATATATTATAATAGATAGATATGCATTTATTGCAGTAGCAAAGTAATATAGTGATGGCAAATTTGTACACAAAATGTGCCATTCAATAAGTTGAAATGCGAGTGTTGTGGTAAAAACTCTCCGTTACAACAGAACTGGCTGCAAGAAGTTCGGAAACTTGAAGATGCTACCAGAGATGAAATCCTCTGTTCTAAATGTAGGTCAGAGTTGCATACCTACCAAAACAAAAGAACCCAGCTTGTGCACGTTGACACTATAAAATAGTTGGTTGTGATGAGGAATAACCTCTATATAAGACATATACATATGAAACAAACTGAATAGTATCAGCTACAAGTGTAGGCTGCTCGGTTAATATGGAGTGTCGGATTTGACGCTTACATTGCGGAATGGCTCGTACCTTCTTTGTCAGATATCATTAATGCATAGTAAATGGTGCCTCATCCAGTATGTAAATACACATAAAATAGAAGTTTTCTTGAGAACGTGGACTGCATTCGATGCATCTGTGAAGGCAGAATAGTGTGTGTTTAATATCATTAAATAATATTGACATGACGCTAAATATAGATATATTTATTGTTGGTACAGGAGCGCTGTTTTTGGGGCGCGGAGAGTTGGCGCGCGTGAATTATTATTCTAATGAGGGTTCTCTGAATGTTAACAGTAGCGCGGATATTCTAATGAAATAAAGCAGTTAACAGGTGTACTGAATAACAAAGGCGACAGGTGTAGTCTGGTTCTCTAGCGTTATGTAATCTACTGGCTTATAAGGCAGTGTGTGGACGGTGTTACTCATCGATGTCCAGGCCAAGCCAGGCTGCGGTACACTTTAGTTTACCTTGATTTACCTGCCATTTGCATGTGCTTCGTCCAAGAAGACCTAATTAAAACACATTCATTTAAAATTAATAGTTCCTATATGCATTAGATGGGAATTGGCTTTAATGGGATTTCCTCTATCCATATTACGTGCTTTCCATATCTATATTTTGTAGGTTACTCCATTCAAGACTGGACAGATTCCATTCCTTTCTAGTTCTACGTATCGATTTATTCCTTTTATGATATTCTGTACAGGATGGAGTTTGTCATCCTGAGCTGGAGACGTCTGGTGCAGTGCTACGAACACAGGTTTTCAGAGTATTTCTCCAGTGTGTTTATCTCTGTTTTTGCCTGGGCGGCACCTTGCGTTCAGGAAGACTCCTCAGTACCTTGTATTTTCACACCTTTGTATGATTTCTGTGTACCGCGCGAGGCCGGGCTTCGGGACCGGGCTACTCTATGGTGAAAATAAACTAGCGGATGTTGAAACGATAAATAATTTGTGTTCGTTTGAGTCCTACGAATTAGAACATAATAAAAAATACCAATGACGTTTATTTATTATTGAAGATATACGTGTTACATGAACCGAATAATGTGATTTCAGTGACATCGCAAGATGTTAGACGACCATATAACGCGAAACATCATTTGACGAATACTCTACACGCTTCTTTGTTACCTGCATAGCAATATGGTACTGAGGAAGACTGTCCTTTACTGCTCATTAGAATAAAACTAATCGAGGGAGCTGTCAATAGGGTTTTATCACGGACAGCCACAGTAAACTGTGGAAAACATTAGCAGAAAGGGGTGACGGGGTGGGAGAGTATGTGTTATATCTTGGCTGAAACTGATGGAATACCGGCGAGGCCCTCGAGTCAAAATCATGCCTTACAAGCCAATGAGCGTGATTAAACAGGTTGCCATCAAATTTAGTACATAACCACAGTAAACTACAGAAAACATTAGCAGCCTATTCCTTTGTCACACCGGGGAAATTTACATGCGCAATGACTTTTCATCGCATAGCTCCATCGCATAGCTCCATCGCATAGCCCCATCGCATAGCTCCATCGCTCCATCGCTCCATCGCATAGCTCCATCGCATCGCTCCATCGCTCCATCGCATAGCTCCATCGCATAGCTCCATCGCATAGCCCCATCGCATAGCTCCATCGCATAGCCCCATCGCATAGCTCCATCGCATAGCTTCATCGCATAGCTCCATCGTATAGCTCCATCGCATAGCCCATCGCATAGCCCCATCGCATAGCTCCATCGCTCCATCGCATAGCCCCATCGCATAGCTCCATCGCATAGCTCCATCGCACAGCTCCATCGCATAGCTCCATCGCATAGCTCCATCGCTCCATCGCATAGCTCCATCGCTTCATCGCATAGCTCCATCGCGCATCGCATAGCTCCATCGCATAGCCTCATCGCGCATCGCATAGCGCGACTTTTCATCGCATAGCTCCATCGCTCCATCGCATAGCTCCATCGCGCATCGCATAGCTCCATCGCTCCATCGCGTTAACTTAGAAATGAAAGACGCGATGGCCCCTCTCGGCCATCATATCTTTCAGTGTTAGCGGTGGTGAATTATCGGTAACTGTGAAATGAAAAGATGAAAATGAGGCTCAAATGTTGAAGAAGTTCACTACACAAAGGCAGTATCGACAGAAGGTACCCCCCGTCATATCCACAAATGTTAAGTCCACATCCGGATGATGAGCACATTCCAGGAGCATCTTCACCTGATCCTTGGATTTATGGCAGCGGTACGATAACACTGACACAGTCCTTCGGAATCGGGAACCACGACAACACTTTACAACCTGCTGGATATGAGAAACCGATCGAAGATGACGATCTGACCATTGTGTATTACAAGAACAGGGATTGTTGGAACTGTATTCATGAGTATCCATGGAAGCTACGGTAATATAACAGAATTGATTTCGTCATTCAAGCGACTTTGGTGCTGACTTTGTACATTGAACAATTTAGTGATGACAAGGTGTCGATATGGCAAACTGGAATATTGACATTTGATTTTATTTTGCAGTGGTCATTTTGTTTTTTCCGTCTGTGTATTGTTTTCAACATTTCGGACAATTAGTGACAATTTCAGTGGGCACTGCACGTCTACATCTCCAATATGAGAATATGTCCGACAAGAAATTTGCTAAGATGTGGCTATAAGCTATCATGATTGGATGCATGTAACTGGATAGGCGTACACACAAGTAGTAGGGAGAGGGGACGAAGGGGCCCATTTTGCCGGGGGAGGTAACTCTTGCATCCACCAGGGGGCGCTGTTTCCAGGTTAAGGGTATAGGGGACGCCACATTGCCTTTCACCTCTGTGGCGCTAGGTGGCGTGGAGGTTTGTGGAGGTCACGTGGAGGTCAAAAGTAGTTCCGGCAACCTGTAACCTTTGTATTCCTCCGCGGACAGAAAGTAGTTCCATGTCAACCAAGTGACTTCCAATGTTAATGTATGGGTTTTTCCCACAATGTCGTGGGTGATCAAATTCTCCGGCAATCTCCGGCAATCTCCGGCAATCTTCAGGGGCGAGAGGGGTCCCTAGTGTACCGATTGGGTTGTATGAGGTATCAATGCAACCTGTAACCATCTCGGTCATCTATACGCGGTAAGACTGACCCTGGGATCGTGTGTATCCATGTTCAGCCTACTTTCGGCAACTGCAGGAGGGAATTTGCATAAATCAATACCACGTGACTTCGTCAGCCAATCGGCTAAAGTCTACCGACGTAACCCCAACGTAACTCGCCATTTTCGAGTCATGTGATGAACTACTTGTTCAAAATTTCAGATCCACCACACCTCTTGGATGATACGAAAGCTATACTTACCTATATAGTTTGTAAGCCCAGCCAATATCTGTTTCAGAAGTGGTATAAAAACCTGTAATTTATCAGATTTCTCGGGTCTGTTCTCCGCCGGATGAAGGCCGAACAGAATCCGGTAAAGTACTGGATATCGCTCCGCGATAATGGAGACACACGATTCGCAAGCCATCTTATAGATGGCGAAGTGTACGCAAATGGTATCAATGTGAAGCATTCGTGAAGGGGCATCTGATGGGGTGGGTGTGGGGTTGAAATATCGTCATTCTGCGCATGCGCGGTAGACCAAGGGTATGGAAATAGACGTTTTGGGGTCTAGGGGAGCCACTAGTGGTCCGATTGGGTTGTATGAGGTATCAATGTGAAGCCTATGTGAGGGGGCATCCGATGGGCTGGGTGTGGGGTTGGAATATGGTCATTCTGCGCATGCGCGGTAGACCAAGGGTATGGAAATATCCGTTTTGGGATCTAGGGGAGCCCCTAATGGACCGATGGGGTCGTATGAGGTATCAATGTGAAGCATTCGTGAAGGGGCATCTGATGGGGTGGGTGTGGGGTTGAAATATCGTCATTCTGCGCATGCGCGGTAGACCAAGGGTATGGAAATAGACGTTTTGGGGTCTAGGGGAGCCACTAGTGGTCCGATGGGGTTGTATGAGGTATCAATGTGAAGCCTATGTGAGGGGGCATGGGCTGGGTGTGGGGTTGGAATAGGGTCATTCTGCGTATGCGCGGTAGACCCAAGGGTATGGAATACACGTTTTGGGATCTAGGGGAGCCCCTAGTGGGTCGATGGAGTCGTATGAGGTATCAATGTGAAGCATTCGTGAAGGCGCATCCGACGGGCTGGGTGTGGGGATGAAATATCGTCATTCTGCGCATGCGCGGTGACCAAGGGTATGGAAATAGACGTTTTTGGGTCGAGTGGGGGCCCTAATGGACCGATGGGGTCGAGTGAGGTATCAATGTGAAGCCTATGTGAGGGGGCATCCCACTGGGTGGATGTGGGGTCGGAATATCGTCATTCTGCGCATGCGCCAAGAAAATGACAATGGGAAGGGTCCCGGAGCGAATCGGTGAAATTTTTGGGAAAAGTCACCGAGGTCTGTATATAGGCCCATTAGTCTGTGGGCTTATGTAAAAAAAGCTAAATTTTGGGTAGATTCTTGGCACCAATGTTTAAGCACACCTAGAAACATCACTGATTAAGAAAAAAATGGGTGCCAGTTTTTGCATTAACATTTAGGGCCTCCATTTTGAATTTCAAAATGGCCGCCTTTTTTTAGCCGATTTGTATGATTTTTTGTTATTCAACATTATTTTAAACATGTAATCGAAATGTGCGCAAATAGTTTGGGTTTGAAATGCATTATAGTTGAGACAACTGTTCATCTGAACTCGTTTGCATGGATATTAACCTGTTTTCGACGTTATTATCAAGAAATATTGGTATGAATGTGCAACTTCTTACTGATATATGACAAATATTTTCTGCTCACAGTATGTAATAATGCATATCCAATGTGAACCAAATAAATTCCATGAAAATCAGAGCTTCTGAGCTATTTCACCAGGGCGTTGAAGCGTTAAGCTGGGCGTTGACGGGCGTTGAGACGGGCGTTAAGACGTAACGACGGGCTTTGACGGGCGTCGCTGCATTTCGATGAATTGGTGTCAATTCCATGGAAATCAGAGCTTCTGAGCTAATTCACCAGGGCGTTGAAGCGTTAAGCTAAGCGTTGACGGGCGTTACTGTCTATAAAAGCGAGCGTATTTCCAAAAACACGCAGTCGACGTTCAACCGTTAACATGATTTATACTTGCTCTGAGTGCGAACGCACGTTCACCAGACATTACGATATGATGCGACACCAGAAAAATATACATGGGATTGAAGACTCCGAGGAGTCCGTTGAGGGGGATGCTGATACAGAGACTGCTGAGAGTGTATCGACTGATACCGAAACAGAGATTGCTGAGAGTCTATCTAGTGATACGGAGAGCTTGACCTCAGATAGTCAGCATACGTCCGTGGAAAGTGAGGCAGAACCTACCTTCTGGGATCGTATTGTGACAGCAGCTATCAATACTTACGCTGCAGCGATCGAGGACGCCGGAGAGGATAATTTACAACAGACGTACACCCAAATGTGCCCCCGCATCAGGAAAACAGCCATGGCGATCTATGAACAGTATACCTTACTACCGCTTGAAATGAAAGGCGACCCCACGCACAGGTCCATCATGAAGGCCAAGCGTCACTTGGAAGAGGGTATGGGGCTACCACCCACCGAGGCCCTGGAAAATGCGATCAGAATGCGCAAACAACTGTTTCAGGACATGCTGCCCGAAGAATATCCAGGCCTGTCCGACGATGATTAGAATAAACGGCTCAGAGCGAACATGGCCGAAGATGGAACTTGCTGAAATGGCGACTTCTGATTGGACAAGACTACATCTAACGGACAGGAACGAATATGATAGATGCAAATGGTGGCCTCTGATTGGGCAAGAGTCTTTTTGAGTTGTAAACATACCCAACGCGGCTCCCCCAGCGTGGGTATGATGTAACATTGGGGAAAATAAACTATATGAAAAAACTTCTTGTTGTTGTTGTTCTCTCATGTGTCATCCTTGTTTTTGTTGTTGTTGTTCTCTCTCCGGTCTATATCATGGCGTCAAGGCGTTATGTTAGGGCGTTAAGGCATAACTACAAGCGTTGACGGGCGTCACCGCATTTCGAAGAATTAGTGACAATTACATGGAATATCTAGAAAATCAGAATTTCTGAGCTATTTCACCAGGGCGTTGAAGCGTTAAGCTTGGCGTTGGCGGGCGTTGCTACAATATGACACCTCATACGACGCATTCGGACCAAGGATGGTCCCTCTCTACACCAAACACCTTCCTTTCACTGCCCCAAAATGTCCACTTTGGCTACTACTCGTACTGATGACGTCACCAATGACGTCACAGATGACGTGAACATCCCTCAAATCGGGGTCTACACCCCAAGAGCTACAAAATGACACCTCACACGACGCATTCGGACCAAGGATGGTCCCTCTCTACACCAAATACCTTCCTTCACTGCCCCAAAATGGCCACCTTACTTACTACAACCAACTGCGCATGCGCAGATTGACGCGACTTGCATTTGAAAACACACCATTCTGACTCTAACCCACACAAGCTTCACTTTGACACCTTCCACGACCCATTCGGACCCATAGCGGTCATCTCTACCCCAAACACACACCCACATACCCCCCCAAAATGCCTGCTTTCTATACTACGGCCAGACTGCGCATGCGCAGAATGACCATATTTCTACCCCACATCCACGCCACCAGATGCTCCATTACATAGGCTTCACATGGATACCTCACACGACCCATTCGAACCGTGAATAGCCCATCTCTAACCCAAACACACCCACAAAAATGCCTGCTTTCTATACTACGGCCAGGCTGCGCATGCGCCGATTATTGACAACATACGAATTATTAGTGTAGTCAAGTGCTCCTGCATGAGAGCTTCAAAATAAGACCTCATACGACACCATTGGACCACAAGGGGCTCACCTAGACTCCAACACGTCCACCCAGTATGGATTTATACATACATTGGGCTTATACCCCAGTATATGGGTCTATATGGGAATTTCACCGTTTCGTGCCGGGACACTTCCTATCATGTTTGTCTTGACGAGACTAAGAAAACAAATCCAAACAACCATACCGCAAATGTCTAGAAGTAGGTTTCCCAGTGGGACAAACATTGGTCCTATACCCCTAGTATGGGACTATATGGGTCTATATGGGGCTACGTAAACAAATCCTGAAATCTGGTGACCATCTTGGATTTTTGCTAATTTAGAGTATTTATAGTGTTCTTATTTTGTTTCCAATGAATGGTTGGCCACTCTATAAGAGTTTAGATAAAATGAAACAAATACTGGATGACATTTGAATGAATAATTGGCAATTATGTTTAAAAAATGATTTTCGATGATGGCCATTTTGAAATTCAAAATGGAGGTCCCAAATGTTAATGCAAAAACTGGCACCCATTCTTTTCTTAATCAGCGAACTTTCTAGATGTGTTTAGACATGAGTGCCAAGAATCTACCCGAAAAAATGACAAATCTGGAAAATATTACGTAAGCCCATAGACTACATAGGCTGGCTATGTGGGGGTATAGGTCCAACCTGGGAAATTCACACACGTTCATTGTGATATGGGTTGCTTGGATTTGTTTTTCACGTCTCGTCATTTAGAACACGATGGGAAGGGTCCCGGAGCGAAACGGTGAAATTTTTGGAAAAAGTCACTGAGGCCTGGGTAGGCCCATAGGCCTATACTGCATGGCTATGGGTGTATAGGTCCATACGGGGTGGACGTTTTGGGATCTAGGTGGGCCACTAATGGTCCAATGGGGTCGAGTGAGGTATCAATGTGAAGCCTATGTGAGGGGCAACCGATGGGATGGATGTGGGGTAGGAATATCGTCATTCTGCGCATGCGCAATAGACAAAGTGTATGGAAATAGACGTTTTGGGATCTAGGGGAGCCACTAGTGGGCCGATTGGATCGAGTGAGGTATCAATGTGAAGCCTATGTGAGGGGGCATCTGATGGGATGAGTGCGGGGTTGAAATATCGTCACTCTGCGCATGCGCAGTGGACAAAGGGTATGGAAATAAACGTTTTGGGGTCTAGGTGGGCCACTAGTGGGCCGATGGGATCGAGTGAGGTATCCATGTGAAGCCTATGTGAGGGGGCTAGACTAGGGTGTCGTTTCCATTCTGCTGCGCAGGTCACGTGGGTTGTGACGTCACTTCCGAGTTTCACCTCCAAACCCAGAAGAGTTCCAATTTTTCCCGTACACGTAGGATCCGGATGTTCAACATCCGGGTTTTTTCCCGGCCCGGCCCGGCCCGCCCCAGCTGCAGCGCGCGCGCGGGTTACTCCGGCCGCAGCGCGCGCGCGCGGGGGTGATCTGATGCCGAAGCGCGCGCGGGTTATCCGGAAGTGCGTGGGTGAATCTGCAGCGCGCGCATGAAGACCCTCATACATACCCCAATGCAGGCGCAGACGTGAAGTGCCCGGATGATAGACACGGACGTCACCGAGAAAAACACATACAACTCGTCACATACAGTCGCCCCCTCAAGACCCTCATACATACCCGAAAAGATACGGACGTTACCAAAAAGACACGGACTTTAGCGAAAAGACACGGACTTTACCGAAAAGACACGGACTGTACCGAAAGGACACGGACGTACCCGAAAAGACACGAAGGTGAACGACATTGTGGAAAAACCCCACCGACAGGTCAGTACATGTCCTATCATGTTCACAGGTTACGCCCGATTCACGCATAATAAAAGGATTGATCTGTGTTGTTGTTGCTCTCTTTTTTGGACTAACCCATCAGAATAGTACGTATCACGGGCTACACCCGTAGAGCTACGTTTAGGCGCGCATGTGTGACATGGTCTATAAAACACGTCTCTCTGGATCCCACAACTTCATTCCTACGGTTGCAGAGCCATGACGGACACCCGTCCCTATGCGACTCGCATTTTACAGCATGCCACCGTGGTTAATTCACTCACGGGTTACCGAGCAGTGGTTCGGTCCATGTTTTCAGATGGCAACGACAACGAGGGGCGACGCCAGATCCTGAACGAGTTCACAGAAGCGGTCCTCGACAGAGTGCACTCGATGGAGAGGTGTGCCATCACTCACCACTACTGGACTATGACAGCCATCCTTGATGCTCGGGCTATGGACCACGAGCGCTCACGCCGGAACCAGCGACGGCTGGTTGGCCTAGTCATGGTCTGTGCCCTATTGACCCTGGCGCTGTGGCATTGACAGTAGGACCTGACTATAAATACGAGGGTCAGACACAGTGTGCGTCATTCAACGATCGTCATTGGGTCAACCATGTCACCCGTTCTACGAGCCATCCTGCCCCTTACACCCCGGGTGGGGTTACACGTCTATGAAGATAAGATCACCCTCGTGGAAGACCGTGGAGATGTTTGCTGATCGCGCGCTGAGACCGTATCGAAAACGGTTACGCTACACCGTGACGGCTGGACCAAATTTAAAGGGTGTTGAGCGGCGAGCTCGACGGACACCTCATCCACATAGACAATGCCATCTACGTATACCGTGGACCCTTCTTCCCACGCCTGGGCCGCTACCAAGACCCTACGCGAGGCTTCACCCTGGACCCCGATCTGTGGACAGCCTTCGAGAAAGTGGTGCCTATCGTGGACCAGCTGTTTACACCGGACGAGCGGTCATCAGACGAGTTGGAGTGGGCTCGTGCCCTGAGAGAAACGGCGGCAGAACCCAATGAACAAATGTCTAGCCATGAAGCAGACGACGATGCCGTTGATTACCCGGCTAGACTCAGTCAGCCCAGTGACATGACCACCCGATCCTTTGATCTCACGGGGTTCTCCCTATAAATACGAGAGACAGTCAAATCTGGTACCATTCACGTACTGACCATGACGGAGCATATAATACTGGCGTATCTCAGCTTGACCCCCGAGGGCTTCCTGCACGTGTATGTGGATACGGTCGATATCATGGAGGAGGTGGGAGACATCTGTGATGCGGACCCTACACAACCGTGCCCGACTCACATTCGTCTGTCCCGAGAGGGCTGGACCAAATTCAAACGGGTGTTGTCTGGTGAACTGGACGGCGACCTCATCCACTTGTGTCACGATGTGTACATCCGACGCGGCCCTTTCTTTGCTCAATTGGCTCGGCTAGATAGGGGTACAGTGCATTTTACCCTTCACCCTGATCTATGGTCTGCATTGGAAGATGCCGTGGTAGATGTGGATGAAGTGCTTATCAAGCGGTCATCAGACGAGTTGGACTGGTCATTTACCATGGCCACTGTGGAAGCCACGAAGAAAATCAGAAAGAAACTCCGGCCCAAGATATACCCGTTATAAATAAACGATAGAGCCAGGGTCCATCATCATTTTGTCACCATGAAGCGCTGGGAGAAGGTGTTGGATAACTTATACTACAGTCCCGACAGTCCGGCGGCCTATAGTGCATTGTCGGCTCTCTATCGAGCGGCCAAACCCCAGGGATACAACGTGCCCAAGTCCGAGATTGGTTAAGAAAACAAGACACCTATACCTTACATCGATCTGTCCGTCGCCATTTTCTACGGAACCGGGTCATCGTGGGAGGAATAGATGCCCAGTGGCAAGCGGTTTTGGTCGATATGAGCGCCTTTGCCAAACACAACGATGGGAATCGGTATATCTTGACGTGCATCGATATCCTATCGAAGTATGCGTGGGTGGTACCCATCCGGACGAAAACGGGGGCGAATCTCATAGCGGCGTTCAAGGACATCTTCAAGACCGGGCGCAAGCCCTTGTATTTGCAAACCGACGAAGGCACGGAATTCCTCAACAGACCGTTCCAAGCCTTTCTCAAGAAACAGGAGGTCTTCTTCTTCCACACCTACAACGAGACCAAGGCTTCCGTGGTGGAAAGATTCAACAGGACATTCAAAAGGCCGCATGTATAAATATTTCACTTATAAGAATACAAGACGGTACATCGATGTTCTCCCGAAACTTGTGAGTGGTTACAATCGAGCCTATCACCGGAGTATACAGAGAGCCCCCATTACCGTGACCCAGCGCAATGAAGCCCAAGTCCGGCGTGTCTTGTACCCCAGGCCATCGCAACGAGCACCGAAGGAGATGTTCAAGGTCGGGGACCCTGTACGGATCAATAAGGTCAAGGGCAAGTTCGAGAAAAGTTACTTGCCCAACTGGAGCGATGAGCACTTCCTGATTAAACGGCGCCTATCCCGACAGCAGCGAGTCTATGAACTGGAAGATCTTCAAGGGGAACCGTTGCTAGGACGTTTTACGAGACGGAATTACAGCCTGTCGTAAAAACACAGCAAGACTACTACACGGTGGAGCAGATTTTGAAAACGGAACGTCGGCGTGGCAAACTGTTTCATTTCGTCAAATGGCAAGGCTGGCCCAGTTCCTTCAATTCCTGGGTCGCTGCCAACCAGGTGAAACGACTATAAAGCCAGACACCACTGCCGTCATCCTTCATTCCACGTCCGACCACAGTGCTATGGACAAACAGCAGCTGCCTCTGAACACAGCGTCTCCCAAAACGCGCAAAGCGCAAGTGGGCTTTGTGGTGATACTGCTAACCCTGCTGAGTGTGTTGTACGGAGGTGTGTTTTACGACATAGCCTATGTCAGCACGTTACTTAACCAACTGAGAACACCAGCCACCAGTGAAACCGGTCTACAGATACCACCAGTCACCTCCGTGATCGAAACGAGCCCAGTCACCACCACACCCCGTGTACAAGCCACAACGATCTCCACACCAAGCTCCACACCTACACCAAGTACACCCACTACGTCTGAAAACCCACCGGATTTCATCCCTCACAGTGAACAGACAACGACGACCGATGTTGTACCCACCACCATCATCCCTCACAGTGAACAGACAACGACGACCGACGTTGTACCCACCACCACCACTCCAGTTCACTCGTACCAAATTTACAAGAGCGGGTTACCACGACAACGGATACACCTCGAACCATGGACCCTCGGTGGCAGCATCCCTTCACTTGCGTCATCGCAGGACCGACGTGTTCCGGCAAAACGCACATCGTCCGGAAGCTCCTTCAACACGCCGACAGCATGATCACCCCACCCATTGCCCGAGTCGTGTGGTGTTACGGAGAATGACAGGCAGCGTATGCAGCAATGCCCCACATCACGTTCGTGGAAGCCCTACCCAGCCTGACCGATTTGGAACCGGACACCTTCGTGGTTCTGGATGATCTCATGGCGGAGACGGATGCGCGGGTCACCCAACTCTTACCAAAGGCAGCCACCATCGACGGCTCAGCATCATTCGGCGATGCAGAATCTGTTCCAGCAAAAACAAAAGAACACTGGAACATCAGCTTAAATGCTCCATCACCAGTGGGTCTTTAAACCTGAGAGATGTACTTCACCTCAACTGCTGCACCCAAGTGAGACAGATGTATCCCGGTTGCAACACTGTCGCAGTTGGAAGCCTTTAAAGAGTTAATAACCCTCAGCACCGGTATATGTTTCTCGACCTCAAGCAAGCCACCCCCGACCACCTTCGACTATGGACCGGCATCTTTCCCGGAGAGGCCCACCACGTGTACATGCAAAAATAATGTAAACACACCCACAGTGGCTCCCCAAGCTGGGGTGTGTGTTTGATGATGGGGATAATAAAAAGAATGAATACCACAGCATGGTTGACTTTGTCTCTGTTCTCTGAGGTAGATAAAAAGGGCAGAGTTGTGGGTTCTGGCATTAGTTGTACATGATGTCTGCGCGAGTACGGAAGCACGCTCCCACGCTCCGTGTATTGAAGACGGCCCCACCTGAGTTGGTCCGAACCATTGTACGCGGTGCGGACCCTGACCTTGTACGCTGTCTGTGCGAGATCGGGTACAACCTGTTAAAAGGCAACGTACCACTGACTCCGGCTCAGAAGACCAAGTTGACCAAACATAAGACAGGTCTCCGAACCGTAGTCCAGAAGCGAGTCTCTCAAACACAAAAGAAAAGGTGTTACAGAAAGGCGGCTTTCGGGGCTATCTTAGCACTGTTGGCCGCTTCCCAAAGCGGGCCAGGCTGGGTGGACTCTTCGGCCGACAATGAACCATTGCACTTTGCGGCCTGGTCCTCGTCAACCACGGTTCCTTCAAAACCTCCAATCGCCTCTGCAGCCCTGTCCTCCACCTACGAAGACCATAAACACCCCTCGATGGAGAGATGAAACAGATCTTACAGAGACCGGGGTTAAGCGACAGTGAGAAAGTACAACGGTACAATGAGACGCTTCAACGGTACATGACGTTCATGGACCAATACAAAACCCTCTCTACCCCACCACCACCACCACCACCACCACGTGAAACACCGCCGACCTCAACACCGCTCCAACAGCCGCCATTACCAGGGGCACCACCCACGGCCCCACAGTGGGTGGAAGACGAAGTGCTGAAGAGTGTACCTGCATCGTTCAAGAATCAAGCTGGCCTGGTATTACAACGGATGAAACAGAATCCTAACATGACTTGGAATGATAAAGGCGAACTACTGGTACAGAATCAGGTGGTCCCGGGGACCCACATGACGGATTTAGTGAATGACCTGATGCGTCAACGCAGGTCGCACACGGATCCTCGAGGATGGGAGGTCTTCGCTCAAGGCTTGAAAGACATGCATGTACCACAGGAATTTGTGGGGAACCCCTACCGCTGGGCCTTTATGCAGGGTGACTCACCGAGTCGTGCACCACGACAGACTCCACAACCTTGGGAAGCCGAGTGGGAACCGGAGTCACCCCCCAAAACACCACCACAACGGGCACCTTCTTTTCAGGCCTTTAAAAAAACACCCTTGATCAGGACACCCCACATCTCCAGAGCCGTGACACATAGCAATTACAAGCAAGTCACCGCGACGAACACGGCGCCGGACACAACCACCCAAGGCCTGGAACACCTATTAAAACCAACAGCAGCAGCAGGATAGCTCAGTCGCCATGTTTAACCTCACCCTACCCAGTAACAGTTCGCTGGATGTGTTACCTGACAACACCGTGGCCAAGTACGTCACCCAGTTACCGCAACCGTTGCATTTACTTGGACGATGGGAATGTGGCCTCGTGGATATCCAATACCCTTACTCGTGGTACAACGTGCGAGCCAATGAAGTGTGGTACGAGGTGACCTACGAAGGCAAAAACACTCGACTCACCCTCCCCGAAGGCCAATACGATACCCCCAAGGAGTTCATGGGTGGGCTGACAAGACTGTTGCATTATAAGGCTCTACGGGAGGTCACGAATACATCAAAACCCATCAAATCCTTTCCCTTCAAGAATCACGTGGACTTCGATTACAACGCACACAACGACAAGGCACATATCCTTCTCACCACCAACGTGAGTGTCGTACTGAGTCCTATCCTACAGCAAATGCTGGGTCTCGCTCACGCGACCTACACGGGTCCATCCGAGGACCATGGCCAGATCCCGATGGATATGAAGTCGGGTATGTACGGACTCTACGTCTACTCGGACGTAATCGACAACCACATCGTGGGCGATATCAACACACCTCTGTTACGGGTGGTCCCCATTAAAAAGACGTATGGAGATCAAATCACCCACAGTTTCACCCACATGCTCTACCTGCCCGTACGACAAACCGACATCAACACTATCACGGTGGATATAAGAGATGACACGGGACGACCGGTGGCATTCGAACGAGGAAAAGTGGTGCTGACACTTCATTTTCGACAAGCACGTGCTCCCCACTTTGCATAATGAAAGTACCTTACGAGTGCGATGCACGCAGCTATATGGACTATTATGCCCAACAGGCCGGGGGTGGCTTTCCGGTCTTTAGCGGTGCACGCATGCAACGAGGACATGGGTTGGGGAACATACTCGGCAGCATCGTCAAAACGTTCCTGCCCTTGGTGACGCGTGAATCCTTGAAACGGCGGGCCAAAGAAGCGGGAGGCGTCTTGGTGGCCAAAGCACAACGCACCGTAGGGAATAAAAGAGCTGCCCCACCGAGACCACGCACCAGTCGACGACCGACCCAGCGACGACGCACATCGAAGACCCAGGATATCTTTTCTTAAACATGTCCTTGATCCACGCAGAGTCCTGTCCCTCCACCAACAGTGAATTTGATTTGTGGACCGTGCCGCCCACACAGACCAGTGCCGAACAAGGATTATGGGTGGAGCATCTCCCGCTCGCCAGCATCAACGAAACAGGGCCCATCGAGTTCACCATCAGTAATGCGGATACGGCCTATGTGGATTTAGCCCATACATACTTGTATGTGAAAGCCAAGGTCGTCAATGGGGATGGCTCCAGAATCATCCAAGCTGCAACGGTGGGCCCGACGAATCTCTGGCTGCACTCGATGTTTCAATAGGTGGATATTTTTCTCAGCGACAAACTCATCAGTGACTCGACCAACACGTACCCCTATCGAGCCTACATCGAGACACTGTTGTCGTACGGCCGAGAGGCTAACAAATCTCAGCTGACAGCCGCTTTATTCTACCAGGACACACCCGAGCACATGGACACGGTGGACAATGTGGGATATAACAAACGGAAGACTTTCACTGCGAACGGTGGCCGTGGCCGTGTACTTGACAGAACAGCAGGGCGAATACTTTGACTCGTACGGCCTGCCACCCCTCCATCCCGATTTAACAGACTTCATGGATCAAGGCACAGAGACGTGGTGTTGGAACAGTCAAACGTTGCAAAGCCTGACCAGTAGCGTGTACGGACAATATTGCTTGTTTTACCTGTATCATCGATGCCGGGGAAGGACCTTATCTACCATCGTACAGATGTTTGAGTACCCCAAGTCCGAGGACCGCGATGTACTCGTATATGACTGGGCCGCCCATCATTTCAATGTACAAGCCCCGTTCTGGGCTTAAGTTCTTTCAATGTACAAACCCCCTGTTCTGGGCTTAAGTTTACAAGCCTCCTGTTCTGGGCTTCAGTTCTTTCAATGTACAAGCCCCCTGTTCTGGGCTTCAGTTCTTTCAATGTACAAGCTCCCTGTTCTGGGCTTCAGTTTTCACGTGGTTGTTCTCACGTTGTTGTTGTTCACTGAATAAAAAAATGAGATCTCACCAAAAAACCCTGTCTTGTGTGTTTTCTATATGAGCATAGTGCATGAAGGCTATAACAGACATGTGGGGATTCAGTCAATGAATGAGAAAAGTAGCCAATCAGTGGCCTAGGATGGGGCCAAATGTAACCCATCAATGTCCAAAAAACAATGCAAGAGCACTGCAGTAAAATAGAGAGCCAATGAAATCAGACCAAGTACATGTTTTGGTCTAGGTTACGAGCGGGCATTCCAACATTTGACGAGGAGTTACAAGTTACAAGAGCCACAGGTGGAGTGAAGTGAGAAACAAAATGAGATCTCACCAAAAACAAAACCTTGTCTTGTGTGTGTTTTCTATATGAGTATAATGCATGAAGGCTATAACAGACATGTGGGGATTCGGTGAAAACTGGCTTTGAACACCTTATTAGCCAATCAGTGGCCTAGGATAATCCGAAATTCACCCGCGCACTTCCGGTGATGCCGCGCACTTCCGGATAACCCCCGCGCGCGCGCTGCGGCCGGGACGGGGCGGGGCGGGCCGGGCCGTGCCGGGGAAAACACGGACCCTACGTCTAAGTAAAAATTGGAACTCTTCTGTGTTTGAAGGTAGTTTTAGTGAAACCCGGAAGTGACGTCTGTACGCAGAACCCACACCACCACTCAACCACAACCATGGACCCATAGGGGTGGGTCACACACACACACACACACCCTCACGCATCCCCAAACATGCCTGCTTTCTATACTACGACCAGACTGCGCATGCGCAGACTCTTGAACACGGACGAACCACTAGCCCTGGCGGATGCTCCCTCACGACAGCTTCAAAATAAGACCTCATACGACACCATAGGATCATGAGGGGCTCACCTAAACCCTAACACGTCTATTTCCACACCCTTTTCCCAGAATTCCCTGTCTGCGCATGCGCAGAATGTGGACAACGGCCGAGACCCTAGTCCAATCGGATGTCCCCTCACATAGGCTTCACATTGATACCTCACTCAACTCCATCGGCTCATTAGTGGCTCACCTACATCCCAAAACGTCTATTTCCATAACCTTTCTCTATTGCGCATGCGCAGAATGACGATATTCCGACCCCACATCCACCCAGTGGGATGCCCCCTCACATAGGCTTCACATTGATACCTCACTCGACCCCATCGGTCCATTAGGGACCCACCTAGACCCCAAAACGTCTATTTCCATACCCTTTGTCTACCGCGCATGCGCAGAATGACGATATTTCAACCCCACACCCACCCCAACGGATGCCCCTTCACGAATGCTTCACATTGATACCTCATACGACCCAATCGGTACACTAGGGACCCCTCTCGCCCCCTTCGGGTATCTTCGTGTCTCTTCGGGCACCTCCGTGTCTCTTCGGTGATCTCCGTGACATCTTTGTAAACCACAGATGAACAGGTCAGTACACGCATTCCTATCATTCAATATGACCCTGAACTATCACGTGATCTCCCCGTGATTCCCCAGTACATGCATCCCATCAATGGTATAGGACCCGGATATAGGGCAATCGAACGTGCAACAATGTTGCAATTCCGGGAGCCAGGTGTTCGGCTCGTGACAAGCAGACGATAGCGAAATTCTGGCGGGAAGTACAGACAGTACATGGCCTATCATGTTCCCCTCTCACCGAACATACCCTTCGCACCGGAAACACACGAAGGTAAACGATATTGTAGGGAAAAATCCCACAGACAGGTCAGTACATGTCCTATCAGGTCAAGATGAAAGGATACAGGTCAAGTGCACTCAATGACCTTTGACCTCTGTCACGTGATATGCAAATTTCTGAGGTCAAAGGTCAAGTTGAGGGTTAAGGCTCGCTATATACTACTTACCTCCCTCGTCATTTACCTCCAAAAATATTTTGTACCAGGTTCCTGGCCATGACCATCAAAAAGCCACATGTCGGTACCTTCTTTCTTTCCGCAGCCACATTTCGCTTCGCAGGCAAACGAAGCAAACGAATACAAGGGCGATAATTCTCGTGTCAGTAAAGGCAGACAACTGATGTTGAAATGCATGCTTCCATTCCTAACCATTATACTTTCGGCTACTATATCTCGGAATAAAATAGACGTCACGTGGATTGCGTCAGTTAAGCGTGATTGAGAAGCGTGACGCCCCGTTCTACACCACTCTTACACTTTTCCAATATGTAGATTTTCTGAGGTGGTACTGAAAACATTAAATTTTTCGGATTTCTTGAATCTGTAGACCTCATTCTCCGGCGGATCAAGACATATCGCTTCGTAATAATATGGGGACGGTCGATTTTCAAGCCATCGTATGGAGGTTATAGGGGATTCAAATGACATGATTCAAGTTGAGGTTCTTGCTCTCCAGGACCGAAAGTCTTTTGGGACTTACATGTGGATATAGGTTTTAATGTGACGCAATATCCTAGGCAGACTGTTTCGTACGAGTACGTCTTATTGAAGTATGGGTATACTGTAACTAGTGATATATATATTGCAAAGCCAATCCCCTTTCCTGATTTAAGTCTTAGACACAGGTTCTTAGACAGACGGCTGCACTGACGTATGGCTCCCAGCGTGATTTATGGTTTGTACTTTTCCTCTAATGCCTCATGGGGAATATTTTTAACTACTGATAACTGGTGTAAATATGATGAAAATATTATGCTTACAGAGATGACCATTTTGGCAACTTCAAATCGAACATAATCCAGTTATCATTCATTGCAAATAATCCCCACACTGTAGAGATAGAAAGGAGATGAAAAGTACTAACCACAAATTTACGCCGGGAGTCACACGTATGCACCCGTCAACATTCGCCTAAGAAGGCGGACTGCAAATAGCGCAGTCTCTCTTTCAGAGTTATCGCCCTTCTCGATTAACTCATTCTGGCCGTTGAGATATACAATTTGATGTTAAGAGACTACAAGAGCGTTCGCTTCCATGGTTCAAGAGTGAAACCGAATTCTCCGTTTGGCGATGATTGGTCACATGTGTATTATGATTAATCTACCAAGAAATACGATATCGATATTCTTATTCTGATTTGTCATTTTGTATAAACTCTTTACTTTTATATTATCTTTTCAACGCAGGTGAATTCTGGATCGGCTCTTTCAGCATGAAGAATTGCTTTCCTATCAGAGAAGTCATCATTGCCAACGGAAACATCACGGATACAATCACCACCATTTTCTACGACCTCGTAGAGGGAATCCCAGACCCCGACGACTTCATCCCTCCACCAGAGTGCGCCCAGGCCCGCTATGAATCGAACCTCCACATGCATTACCAACATTAGGTTTTGTCAGCAAAATGACAGTTATCAGGAGGCCGTGAATACACGAAGTATGTCAGACGTTTAGCTGCGTGCAAGAGGAGCATGCGTGGCACTCTTCACTCTCAGAAATCCTGGTCCTTGTTGATTCTTCAGGATATTGTACAACCAAATTTGTTTCCTCGCGTAACCAATTTGGTTCTTTGCATCTGAGATTTTGATTCCATTGTATACGGTAGCATCTGAAACCCAAAATTCATTTTCTACGGAGAACCAAATATCCTTAATGACCAAGAAGAACCAATATTTCCGTAAGTGTAGGTAACAGACATACTTCGTATAGTCACCGACTTCTGTTGTTACATTCCAAAGTCTCAAGACGCTTTGATGTCTGTGCCAGTATGGACCCGGTGTGGAGGCTAAGAATGTCCGGTGGCTACCAGTGTCCGGTTCATATCTTCTAACCCAGGTAGGACACTTTCTCTGCATTGGGGACAAGTGTCCGTCCTTGGTTGCAATAGAAAAGGATATGAAAAGGGACACTAATCACCAGGATATTCTTATCCATCACACCGGCTCAACATAACCGGGATCAACCTGCTGCGTTGTAAACACGGCTGTACCCATTGGTATTCATTTAGGTCATATCATCGATTTTGTGAAAAAAGATTGCATGCGTGCATTTTCCCCTTCTTCCCAATAAACTTTTACAGAAACTCTGTAATTGACTGAATTTTCTGCCAATTTTCTGAACAGGCCAATGACAATGCCGGATTTCTGGTTGATATCCCGTGAGACACTGTTTGTCTATAAAACTTCGTTTGTCAAAGCAGAACTGTGATGTATTTGTATTATATGTATAGCCAATGCACAATGCTAGTAGGCCTAAGGTAACTATATAAATAAGCTAATAATGTATAAAATTTTGTCTAGATATATTGTGACAGTCAAGTTATTTTTGTACGGTGCTTCAGTTCGTATTTTGGGGGGTTATCCCCTCTATATTTCAAATATCTCGTGCCTTGGGAGCTGTGTAAAATTATATTCCCTCCATTACTTTGTAAGCACCTTTTCTTTTGTGAACTTTGTTAACCTTCCCTTGAACACATTTTACTACACATTACATACATGTATGTATAGGGTCAAACTATCCATAACTGTTCCTATCAATAATGCCTGCGGTTGATAGTCACGGGCGACTAGTATCGATTCTCCGTTCGCTATAAACCATACCCTATAAATATTCATTATGATGCTCCTTAGCGGTTATTTTCTTGTCGCTCCTATTACAGTTCCCAGCGCTGATTTTCACAGCGACCCCGACCTCCCCCATATTACAGTAGACGCCATTTTCAAGTTGTGCATGTCTGTCCAAGTGCGCATGCGTGGTGGCCCAAAAATATGGCGTCTACCGTACCGTGGGTGAGGTGGGTGTCGCTGTGAAAACGGCGCGTGTAGAGCTAATCATCTGCCCTGGAAAAGTTAATTAAAGCGGCAAGCGTGGCGGAGAAGAACTGCTACCAGAAAATAACCGGTAAGGAGCATTAAAATGGACATTTTATACGGTAAGGATTATAGCACACACAGATCCATACTCGTAGTCTGTGACTATCAAATGCGGGCATTATTGATAGGAACAGTTGTGACCAGGGATCAAACATGTATTGGATCATTCCAAGTGCCAAACTTTGTAAATAGTAATGTTATTCAAACGCGTATTTTATATCTTATGCAACCTCGTGAGATTCCACTGCAAGTGGGAATATTTTGTATTGTTGCTTTTGTAATTTATTATGTGTGGTGACGTATTTTTGAGAAGAAACGCGAAAACGAACGAACTATTTAAACTAAACATATGAATATAGTCACAGCCCTTGAACTCTATTTTATCATACTTGAGATTTTCAGCCTGAATCAAGTGGAAGCAGAAACAAGTACGATTGGTTTATTTCAAAGAGCGATAGCCAATCATGATTCTCGTACTATATGATAGCCAATCATGATTCTCGTACTATATGACTGTCTTTATCAGCTGTCAGTCATCTGTAGTATGATGTGTTAAAGGTGACAGACACCTTGCCTCATCGTCTTGTTCACTAGGAGTTTGACTTTTGTTGTCCTCAGCCGGGTTGATCTTTATCTTACGCAATTCATGAAACACGATTTATCTAAAAGTATTCAGGAGGGAACATTCATTGGTGGAGGGTGGTCATTTCATCTGTCTGGTAGCAAGAGCAATGTTTCTTAGTTAAGGAGCGTAGCTTTCACGAATTCTGGTAATATAAATTGACACTGAATCGATTTCTACCTGATTTCCATCTACTACATGTACTTTCAATCAAATACTGAATCATTATTAGGCATTCTCAAGCGAGGCCCCAATGTAAACGACATATCTCTCCTTTGATGACGAAGCGGTCGCCATTCTGCACCGCCATGGTGATTGTTAGCCGTCATAGCGTCCTCTGGCGACTATCGTGTGGGTAGTCTCCCTTGAGTATAGGGTAATTCGTGTCCAACGTCGAAGAAGTTTTGGAGCCCACCCTACTTCGTGGATTCGATTAACCTTTGTCAATGTTTGCTTATAATGAGGTTGTAAAAATGTTTAACTGCATGGTTGGTAACTAGCTAGTATATGCACCTCTAGTCTTTAGTTGAAAGATGCAGGGCGCGGAGATTCAGACGTAAACTGAATACCACTGGATACCACTCAAACTTCTAGTCTCTTCTATAACAACATATTGCAGTTACCCTTACGCTGTAAATCACACCGTAGCCAGTGCACAATACTTGAACCTACCAGATTTACATCGCACTTCGACACCATGTGTCCTTTCCATATCCAAATATAGTTGAATAATTTTGACTAACTTATTGCTTTTTGTGGCGATTGTTTTTGGTGACGAGCTATATTTATAACTTATCAAAACTACAATATTGCTTTATAGGTGGCGGGTTATGTTAATAGATTAGCAACTCTCGGTGGCGGGCTATACTTTAACCTTAACAAAATTAACATATTGCTGTTCATGGCGGGCTATGTTAGTAGCTAACGGAATTAACAATATTATTTTTGGTGGCGGCTATATCTATATCTTTTAATCAACTCCAATGTTTGTTTCGGTGGTGGGCTAGATTTACAGCTTGATATTGCTCTCGGTGGCGGGTTATATATAACGCATTAAAAAGTATATTTCTAGGTGGCAAAATTAGATACCGTACATTTTTAGCACATTATATTTTGCTACAGTCATTATTTATGTGTTTTCTGCAAATATTCTTATCCACTATTTGCAAGCGCCACTTCGGCTGCCTATATAGTTATTAGTACAATGCGGCGTACTTTGGTGGTAGTTCGCAATATTGTTGATACTGTGTAATTTTGCTCGTAGCTTAACTAGTAGTTACGCGCTTGTTTATTAATAAGTTCTCGCTACTCGTACATGCATATTTATTCCATGTTTAACAGTACCTGAACAATACTCATAAAATTGCAGATTTTCTAATAAAGAAAATCATATATGTTGTCCTATAATTTAATATTTGTATACCGCTGCATCATATACTCTGCGACTGTATTGTGACTTATCTGTCAACATGTCTGCTAAATCTTAAATCACAAAGCATTTTGTAAGCGTAATAATTTCGTCACTATTGTGTTGACACTATCAGCTTTTGCTGGCAATAAAATTGATTGACAACGAAATACTTATTATTTTGTATCTGCATTATTTGGTTTTATTGTCTTGCCGTGCTGATTAATTTTTTGAGGGAAAGAAAAAAACCAGGACAGAACGCTGAATACTAAAGGTTGTCGACATTACTGTGCAGACCTTTTACCTCGTCTTGTTTGCACAGTATGGTTGTGGCTACCATTTTGTATTCAGATCTGGGCGGGATTCACCGATTTTCGGCAGTCGTGCAAACGCTCGGATGCACAAGGGCTATCATTGCTGAGCATGGGAAAGTAGCTGATGATAATGTTTTACACTATCTAACTGTTTAAAATTTCAACTCATTGTTTTTCTGAGGGCAGAAATTTCTCTTAAATCTCCATTGCCTTCATTGCTAAGAAAAGTCAAGTCAACTACAGCACACTGGGCATAAAAGCAAATTCAACCACTTGTGATGACAAAATTAACGAGATATGTTCACCACCATTATTGGTGATAGGGAATGGCCATCACCAATAAATGCTGATGAGTAATGAGCGTGGATTTCAGGACACCACCATTTTATTGGTGATGACCATGCAGGTTCCTTCACCAAGGAAAGGTGCTGTTGGTATATGGTGATGGCCCCAGCTCATCACCTTTCATTGAGGATGCCGTCATCCTCTGTTCTTGTGAAAGCTACCACCTTTTTTTGGTCATGATATTTCGCTTGAATAAGAAAGTTGGAATTTAATTTCGATTTTTAGGGTAGGGCATCCCAGTTTTTCCACGCACAGAACTTGGAGAAGAAAGTGATCATTACATATGACGGACCGAACAGGAGAAAGTTTATTTTCGAGGAAGATTTGGTGGTCATCCCTGGAAGACAGTGAGTGTTTTATCTCTACAATTAGCCAGTTCTCTTCCTCGCTACCTCTGGTTAGCGAACTGCCGCACGGGTATCAACTCTCGTCAGTTGGTATGAAGTAACTGCCGAGCTGGTATCATCAGCGTGTATTTTCTCCCTGATTAAGTATAGTTTGAATATAAACCCGCTGAACTAATTCAAGTCATATCACGCACCCGCTTGTTTTATGAGTGCCACTTTCCACATAAATTAATCTCGTCGTCGGGCTCATTTTCTATTCCTTTGTAGATTTTTCGAACGTTTGATCTTGTATAACGAGAACGTCGAGTATACGATTAACCTGAAGACGAAGGTATGCACACGGTCCATTCCGAAACCATGGAGACCATTTGGAGCTCCGCCAAACGCAACCTTCGAGGACGAGTACACCATTGGTGGTCCGGGGGAGGAGATCTTCGTCAGAGAGTGGTCCGATAGAATCCCCAACGTACAACGTAAGTATCATTGGGAACTTCCGAGCGGAAATCTACGAAGAGAACCGATTTACTCTCAGAGAGTCCCAGCATAGATTCCCCACCAATCGCCATATGTCCACGGAAAACCGAGTCACTCATGCGCGGTTCCAGAAGTTGTATACAGGTATCCAGAGAATCACCATCACGGTGTCAAATGTTGGTCCACCGCAAGGGGAAGTGTTCTTCTACTATTGCGAATTCGAGCACTAATGCGATATGGTTGCGGTGTGGTCACCAATCCATGAAGACAATTTAGAGTTCCATGTCGCTCTAGGGACGATATTCCACTGAATGTCGCCGAGTGTCCTTCAGTGGGTATTCCTGGCTGGATATTAGAACAGAGGATATGTTTCTGGAGGGTTATCGATTGGCTGATCAGACTCGCCCTACATTGAAAAAGGTTCCGTACAAAACCAGAACAGTTCCAAGTGGAATAATTTTTGCACCATTTTTGATCTACGTGTAAGTACATTTGGTTCAGCCTATGGAAAAGTGAACAAAATCCAGTTCTATAAGGCCTTAGATATTAGGGAATAGATATAGCTGTGCGTGCGTGTGTGTGTGCGCGTTCCATAGGTGTCAAACGGAGGCATTCGGGAGTCAGAAATATCGAAAGTCGTGGCAGCTGAAGCAAAAATGGTTCTACATTTTGTTTTTACATTTGATAGAATATTACCCATATAAAATATAACGCAATAAATTACGGTTGCAGATTCATATTCGTTTGAATATTTGTTAAGTTTTTCACGCGGCTGAACTACCTGACCTAGAAACTTAATTTTTTGCGTATTCTTGCTCGTCGTGTTACATGGCATATATCTAATATGAGTTGTTTGTATTCTGGTATTTGGTAAATAATAAAGTTGTGCCAGTATCTGTGCTCTTGAATGGGTGCGCAAGAGAATGTGTGTGTGGGGGAGGGGCGGGGAGCGAGAGGGGAGGGAGTGCAGAAAAAGGGTACAGGTAATACTTCGGGATCGTCCAAATTGTATACTTAAACAGCCATTGACCCATTTTGAACCATTTCCAAGAATCCTTCAATTACACATTTAAAGCTTCTGTTATACGGTTATTAGGCTTTATAGTAGGCTAAATCGTGTGAAACAGCTACGAGATGCAGTCGAGAGCCGAGTGTCTCATGGAATTTTGGCGCGCAATTTTAACCGACTGGATGATCTTGAATTAGGAAACAAGTCTTTGCCTTCTCTGTACAAATCCATTCGTATTTAATCTCAGAACAGCACCCATAAACAGTGAAAGCAAACATTTACTCGTTTTAAGCACTTTTATCGTCCCTGCGATTGCGATCCCGGCTGAGGTCGATTGAAAAATAGCTATATTCGCACGCGCGCCGCCAGAACATCAGGCGCTCGCACTTTCGTCGGAGCACAATTATTCCCCTGGTTTGTTTGCAAATACCAGCATAGTCGTGCGTCTGTCTACTCTATATTATTTTAATCTAACAGCTTTCCCGTAACTTTTCAGCAATGTATGCTGTATGAACTCTATGCTAGCCATACCATTTACATATAAATGCTATATCAAAATATTGAATTTGAATGGTGTGTGTGGGGAATCTTATCCCAGCGTTGGCACTCACTCACTCACTCACTCATCACTCACCCACTCACTCACTCACTCGTTCTTCACTCATTCACTGACTCAGTTACTCTGTAGGCCTACTCAGGGGGAGGTGACCCATCATATCCTGTCCACTACACCCTGTCATCTACGGTATCCTCATACCCATCTGCACTGTTCATTTAGAGTCATGATGGCCCGTCTGTCGCCCAAACACACCCCTGTGTATTCCTGATATGCCATCTTCCTCTAAAACTCCTCTGCTGCGCATGCGCTCCTTGACGTCACTTCCGGTCAAAACTACTCCCGTGGTAGTCCAAATACGGTAATACGACACCCACCAAGTCTCAGGTCGATAAGGTACATGTATGTCCTGTACAAAATCCTAGTTTTGAATCCACTCGCCTGTCACGTGACCGGAAAATACCTTAACCGGAAGTGGCCCGAACTGGAAGTGGCATCGAACAAAAATTACTTGCCGCACTTTATTTTTCAAGCGCGAACCTAAGCGTATTTGTATTGACTGCGAAGATCCGACAGCGACAGAATGTGGAACGCTGATAACACATTAACCTATTAATATTGGTGTAAGTTTATTTTAGTATCAGCTCGTTTCTCTTGTGAAAATACATACAATTCCGTCAATTTCAGATATTATTCTTGTGATTGGTCAAGGGCATGTATACAAGAAAAATGTTCATTGGTTTAATTTCGAATGGACTAACCGTATTTTTCTTTTCAATGTAGGTGAATACTTTATCAGCTCTTTCAGCATGAAGAATTGTTACCCAATTAGAGCAGTCCTCATCGCCAACGGAAACCTCACCGACTCGATCACATACAACTTCTATGACATCGTGGAAGGAATCCCAGATCCCAACGTCTTCATTCCACCACCAGAGTGCGCCCAGGCCCGATTTGTACCAAACCCCCATAAGCATCTTCAATAAAATGATTGTTAAGCATAATGCGTATTGTGTTTTATGGCCATCTTATGCATGCAGGTGTTTTAATTCAAATATGGAGGCTGTTTTTAAGCCAGTAAGGAACCACGGTGAAGTGTTCCAGGCTGTTGCCAAACGCTCATGACGCCTGATTTAGCCTGGGCTTCATGTGACCTGTACGGGCCGGGGGGAGGGGGCGGGGAGCTTTTTTGCTTACCTCTTGAGCTATGGGGATGAAACTTACCATACCTTTGGTTATGCCCTATTAGAAAATATATTAAAAAAATCCAAATTGACCGCTTTGATGACGTCATATTCAAAACATGCATTTTTTGGTCGATTTTTCGATTTTTATATTTATGTGTTTTCTTTGCAAAAACTGCATGATAAATTAATAAATAATGATCTAGTATGAAATAAATAGATTTGACCCAATTTTCCTTAGAAAAAAGAAATAATTTTGAATAAAAATGACGAAAATGTCATTTTTTTGTACCTCCACATTGCCGCCATCTTGTATTTACCCATGATCCTCTACTCGGGAGGTTATACAAATAGACTCAAAATGACCCCAATATGATAAACTAAAAAGTCGCGGAGGGTCAGCTTTCACTTTTTTGTCGTTCAAGAGATAGGAGAGAGAGTTTGGTAGTGGAGTGGACCATAAAGCCCCGCCCCCCCCCACCCCCTCCCCCAGGCCTGGAAGGGTTAAATCTTCGCGGAAGACTTTGTCCAGAGGAGGTTACAATCGTGTAGTCCGTCATTCAATATTCAGCCGTCGTCCATTAAAGCATTTCCGCGTCAATAGTCCAAAGTCCTAATTCATATAATAGCATAGCACCAAATTAGAAGAATAAATAATAAACTAGGCTAGCTTCCTGCAAGAGAGAAGCGGTCAACAGTTTTCAATGATGTCAGAAAGACATCATGATTTTCCAAAAATATTAAATCCGTATCGCTGATCAGTATTATCTAGAGTACGATGTATCTGAGCTACGCCTTGATTGTAAGTGTTCATATGAACACCACGAGGATCTTGAAATACATAGGTTCATACGTCCCCTATAGCCCCGGGATAAGCGAAAGTAGACGCAAGTTACGAAAAGTACCGCCATAGATCTTGCACGCTACGCTCGTATTTTGCTATCAGCATGCGATATGCATCGCCAAATGTGAGAAACTTCGAGTCGAGACGCTTGATGATATCGCCCTGTTTTATAAGTTTCTGCGATGTTTTGTGACGTTGATTAAAATCGTCACATTTAACACAGGATCTAGCAAATGCTACTAGGCGAGATATGTATACGCCATATGCAAGTCCCTCTAGTATATTACTGTCCAGATAGGGATAGTTTACGATGTCGAAATTGCCATCATCTCTCTTGTCGTAAAGTCTACGAGAGAGAATGCCCGCTTCATATTTATAGAGATATAGGTCTAAATAAGATGTGTCGTTCAGATCCAGTGAAGGTGGATATATATATTTCACTTCGTCATTTATATGGCGATTGTCTACAACATGAAGATCGTCTATGTAGCGTTTGGTGAATGAGAAGGAACTGGCTTTGAAATTATGTTTTCGAAAGCATCTACATATAGTTGTATTCATGATAGAACAGATATAGGTCAGCCAAAAATAGTGTACAGTTAGTACCCATTGGAATACCTATATGCTGTTGATATATTTTGTTGCCAAATTTCACATACATATTTTTAACGAGAAATTCAAGCAACTCTATAAACACAGAAACATTCCATGAATGATACCCCTTATATGTAGTAGAGCTAAAGAATACTTTATGGAAAAAAAGGAAAGAATGCTTCATAGAGCTAAACAAAGCTCGTTCTATTAAAACAGTATCGTCTCATTTGCCTCATGGAACAAGTGAGGTTGGCCCCAAAATGAAAAAAGGCGCGTACCACCAAACCAGAAAATGGTCAAGTGCTAATTTCGGGACTATCGCCGAATTCTGATACGAGTCCCTTTTCCTACACCCCCGATGCGTCTGACACCATATGATCTACACATGGTAGCAAAAGTGGACCCGCGGCAGCTCTGCCGATAATTCATGCTCAGTTTCTCTCTGTAGCTACGTTGAGAGAAGCAATTCCGAAAACAGCCAGTATGAACCTTAATCCTATGACTCACATTGATTTTCCATTGAAGGGTATGTTACTCCCACTTCGTGTGGAAAGTTTTAGCGTGTTAGAAGATAGCCAAGTAAAAAGTTCTTTACAGATGAATGGGTTAATCTTCCATTCTTTCCCAAAAGTAATCTATATACTGAGGAGTCCCCATCGATAAATATTTTACCCAATCTCAATAAATTGGTATCTTTACAGATATCGTACAAAGTGGTCAATATGCCTTTGTACTTTGACCATGGAGCCTAAACTGTTTGGACTAACCACATGTTATCGGAAAGGGTCAGATGATTGAATTCTTCATTGCATCAACGTTTTGAAACAATCAGCACTCCGTAAACCTAAACACGATTGATGGACCACAAACTGTTTGCAAGGCGATAGCATCAAAGATTAACTCAATCACAGTGGTGTGAAATCGAGGCCCATAAGATCTTAGAATCCATACGTACATCTACCCACTCACCTTTCTGCGCCCAAATCTCACAGAAATGGGCGCATAAATTGCATAGAATTTATCCCCAGCGGTTTTGCTAATTTGAGACAACTCCCGGTTGCACAAGCGTAAGGACAGCCACATAAGCCTTCTGTGCAATTTCCGGTCAGGTGGGCAGGATTTAAACACCGTTTTTAACAATTTCTCAGTTATACCACAGACGACACAGTCACATTATCCTGACACAGGGCGAGCAAATCCTTGATCTCTGTTCTTCCTGGTGTTCCATGTGTTTATCGTTAGATATGTGTAAAATAGGGTCAAAATCTGCCGTCCATGGTGCCCACTATTGACGCCCTCGTTGTGTAGGATAACCCTGGTTTGGTTAACTGATGACACGCGCATGCCCAGTCTGGGAGTAGTAGAGAAAGCGTAGAGTTACTCGGGTCCGCAGTCGTGACTGGGCTAAACGCTAGCCCATAGGGGTGGGTGTGTGGGGCGAATGGGTCCTCGTTTTGTATGTGTTCTAACAGTTGGAGCGCCAGTGATGCGTGCATGCATACTCGGAGGGAGGGGGAGCGGTGGAGTGCTCACGTAACGGTAGACCATAATTGGTCCAAATGATGCGTGTACGGCGTATTGACGCTATCATTGTGTAGAATAAGCCTTGGGTGGGTTGATCGATGATACGCGCATGCGCATTCTGGGAGTAGTAGTGAAAATCCAAAGTCGCCCGGATGCGCACTCGGGACAAGACGGCTACCCACGTCCATATACATCAGCAGATAGAAGTTTACATGCGCAGTTGAATGGGCTCTCGCTGTGTACATTGTCCCGTTCGTCATATATCCTGACCAGTGAACGTGAGTCATACTGGGCCCAAATGTGTCGTGCTAAGTGCCTCGTCGTGTACAGTAAGACTGGAATGGCTACCGGTGATACACGTATGCGCACGCGGGTAGTAGTAGAGAAAGGGCATGTTTTGAGGCGAGCGTGCGCCTGGTTGTATAATGTTGGGTCTCGGGTATATAGAGTGTAGAATCAAACACCGTCAAGCAGCCCTTATAGACACATTAGTTTGAATTTACAGGTCACGTGACTGTAACGTCATCAGTAGTAGAGATAGCGCAGAGATCGATTGGTTGCGCACTCGGAACAATGTGTCTACCTACACTTCTATACACTTACCCATATGCGTGGGCATGTGAATAGGCCCACGTGGTGTACAGTATCTTGACCGTCGTAGATCCGATGATACGCGCATGCGCACTCGGAGAGTAGTAGATCAAGGATATATTCGAATGCGCATGGGAACGTTTGGACCATGCTGGTTCCAGATATGTGGCGTCTGTTGTCGTATAGACGCTTTCGTTGTTTAGGATAACACTGACGTGGATGACCGATGATACGCGCGCTCAGGAAGTAGTAGAGCAAGGGCATGTTCGGAGGCGCTCATACTCATGATGCAAAGTAGGGTTGAATTTGTCATTGGTGTATTCGTGTAAAAACGGATGGAACTAAAAGGGTTAAAGATGGCCACCGAGAGTGTCTCCGACTAATCAACTGAGGCGATTCTGAATAAACCACGTCACATCCCGAAATCCTCATCTTCTACTCCACGATGCACAGATCCACCCAGTACGGTCCTCAGTGGTTGTATGCTCAAACAAGAAGTGAACTTTCTTTTTTTGGGGGGGGGGTGATTTAATGTCACACTCAAGGTTATTTCACTCATATGGTGACAGCCAGTTTGAATGGTGGAGGAAGCCGGAGTACCCAGAGAGAACCAACAGACTTTATTGTGAAGTCTACTGGTCTGTACTGGCGCCCGTTTGCACGGTACCTTGGTGTAACAGACAATAGATGATAGTGATTACGTGACTCAGCTTCACCCTTGTCACATAAGACAACAATGCCAGGGTGTATTCATGTCTGGTGCCAGCAAGAACAGGATCGTGCCCCCAAGCATCACTTCACAGAGGCTTTACGAAGTGCTGAGCGCCTGGACTTGATGGAGCAGTTGTAGTTATTACTGATGTGTTCGGACATTAAGGGCCTTTACAAATTTCGGTTACTCGACTACACCACTACGTCGATACTGTATATAACTATCAAGCCACGGCTGCCCGGATGAATCTGACCTTATTCGTTACGGCATAAGGAGACGGGTTAGTTCCAGTCCTTTCACCCGAGTATCAATAGTAGTAGCGAATGAGTGGTTAAGCGCATATTGACATTCGAAATTTGCATATCACGTGACCGGAAGTGATCCTTGGAGCTACGCATGGGCACAAATAGTACCAGAAATACCACAGTTGCGCAGGTTCATAGGTCACTTCCGATCAGCTCTAAGGTCACTTTCGGGCACGTGATATGCAAATTTCAAATGTGATTATGCGTTTAACTACTCATTTCATAGGAAGACATGCACACGGATACCGAAACTGCTTGTTCCGCTGTCTGACTATCCAATGGGACCACGCACCGTCCAATCGAATTGCCAACGATTATTGAGAAGAATACTTACTCAAACAGGAGATGGAAGAACTTCTGTAAATTACCCTTATCACAACTGGTTGTGTTGTTGCAGGTTAAAATATTCGTCAACAGTCTGGATCAACACGAGGATGATAACAACAATGATGGTTTACAACTGGTAACATCGATCACCGGAACGGTACGATGTCACCAAATTGAATTTATACCAAGAGGACACGGTCGAGCATTTCCCCTACAGATGAACCGGCATTTCAAATCCTACAGCTGCCAAATGCCATCGGGTGTTTGAACGATCTTACCACCTATACCTTCACGACAAGACCAGTGACATTATCGTCAAACGGAATTTTCCAGACGACGTCTTCCAAACACTCCCATCACTTTTGTGGAGCTGGCGGACGAAGGCGTTAACGCTCCCGTTGAAAAGAACGCTATTTCCCGTATCGGACGTGTTATGATTTGGAAGCCATGCTGGAACGAATGGAAACGGTGTAAGTCAAAACGCATTGATCCCAGCGCCACATCCCATTGAGTGTGAGCATTTCAACGTACTCTGCTACAAAAACGATCCGGTCTGTTTAACATCCATCGGAGATGATTTTCCATATGATGTTTTCCTCATACCTTCATGACTCACCTGTATCGTCTGGAAGAGAAAGAGCTGCCATTCCAAGCCGTCTTCTTACCACGACCTGGAAGAAGAAGCGCTGGACGACACGACAACTATACTGAACTCCAACAGGTGTGGAAGCGTAAAGGGATGCAGACTCTCTAGGATTTTCTCGTATGCTACAAACAATATGGATGTCGCCCGCCTCACGAAAGTTACCGATAACATTGCTGACTTCTACCGACGGATTGGTGTAGATGTATTCAAAGGCTATGTCAGTATATCAGGGCTGACCTGTTTTTCGCCGGATTTACCGATCTTCATCGCCCTCCTATCGAGCAGAAAGACACTGGCAAGTTTTGAATGGAAACATCGTGAGATGCCCTAGTATCATTCTTCTTCGGTACCAAGAGAAAGATATGACCTACATCCGGGACGGTGGAAAACTATGTCAGAAATACTGGTCATCGACGCCAACGCCCTATACTTAGCGTATTTGACACTACCAATACCGATCGATCATTGAACACGATGGCTACTTGAGGGACAGCAGTTCAAGGCTCACCGGATCTCGAAATACCTGTCAGAAAAATGAGTGGATTGGGAAGCTCAACGACGCGGTATTACCATACGACACAAAGTCAGCCACACACAGAAATAAGTTGGAAGACTACGCCTCACCGTGGAATTGGCTGAGAACCGCTCATAAATTAAGAAGTTGGGCTACGTCTATGATGGATTATCGGAGTGTGAGTTTGATCGTATGCGCCACCGAGTTGCACACCTTTCTTCACGCCCACGACCGAGCGCTGGATAAACGGACCATTGCCACCATCTCCGACGTACTATGCGGGTGAAAGACCTCTGCGGGTTCGTCGAATGTTATAGCCACGATCCCGCACACCTCAAACCCCAATTCGCCGAATGCCAGTCATATTCAAGAACACCAAGGTGTGTCAAAACATCGAGAGCACCATGAGGACGTGTGCCGAAGAGCATCCTGTCCTTACACAGCATCCCCCATGCTGATCGGGTGTATGTTTGGCGAAAAAATAAAACCCCCTACTGGGCTAGTACCTGAGTCACGGTCTGGAAGTCACAGGGATATACCATGTGATAGATTTGACACCCGAGGCCTGTTTCTAAGGATTTTCTGACGCCATGACCACCACCCGTCGCCAAGGAGATGTGGACCCCATAAAGCCATCATCGGGGAAATGATGGAATTGCTTGGGAAAGGTAGTTATGGCAAAACAATAACCAGCCAGGACTACTATGTCAGCAATTGCATTTGCAAAACCAAATAATCCCGCAAGCGTATTCCGTCATTTGCCAGCCATAGACGAGTCCACGTTTATGGTCACCTCGGCCAAAAAGATCATCCGCTGCAACCTCCCGCTGCAAAAAAGGTGTATGGTGTAACAGTTGGCGAAACTTCGTACGCTGGAATTCCTGTACGACTTTCTGTGTGTGTTTTCGACCCCTCTGACCGACAGGTGATAGAAATGGACATAGATTCTGAATACATGGCCGTCCGCAATCCAAACTGGGAGAGCCTGTTGGAACCTGTGCTGAGAGAACGCTACGAAACTGAAAGTGATCGGTGGTTCACGCGGATAGACCAATACACCTTTGACAAAATGATCCCGGGGATCTTCAAGAGGGATTGGACCGGAGATACCATAATCGTCCTTCATCGAAAACCTACTATTATTAGGTTGGAGATAACGACAACAAGAACAAGCTTAAGGCCAATTGTAAAGGATCCAGTCATCGCAATGCTGACATCACCAAAGCCCTGTATCTCGGTGTGCTCCACAGCCAGGCCAATGATAGTGAGACCAATAAAGGATTCCGTGTCGTCCAGAACCAGATGCGTTCCTACATGTACGTCCAGCAGCGTGACCCTAAGCGTAACGTTGTCCCTGATGGACCCTATAAACCCTAAGATAAACTTACATCGATGATATTCCACTGGACTACAATATTTAACGAATATACCGCGTTGTGTGCATATACATATATTTGTAACACATATTTTTGTAAATACGTGTTGAAGGAGAGATAACTCTTGTATCTACGTGTAACCAGGTAAAGATAACTCTTGTATTGTGTTCTCTGTTATAAGAAAACATGTTTTCGCACTACGACGGCGTGATGGTTTAATTTTTCTGACACGCAGAATTTTCGCGCTGGCTGATGGGTCGGCTAGACCGGAAGTAAAGTAACATCGAAATGACTGGAAGTATTAAAGGTACGATAGACCTCTAGCAGAACCGAAAGTGATGTCACAAAAGGTCGAATATCATTGAAGTGACTGGGAGTAATTTAACATTGACACGACGGAATAAATAAACATTGAGACTGGGGAACAAATTTTCGCGGGTAGCCCTCTTAACCCTAACAGGCCTGAGCCCCCCCCCCCCTCCCCACCAAACTTTCTGCGCCATCTCCGGAACGACAAAAAATGAGAGCTGACACTCCGTGATTTTATAGTTTATCATATTGGGGTCACTCTGTGCAGATTTGCATAACCTCCCGATCAGAGGATCATGGGTAAATTCAAGATGGCGATCACGTGGGGTACCAGAATAGTGATGTATTCGTCATTTTGTCTTCAGAATTTATGCTTTTCCACAATGAAAAGTGGGCAAAAACTATTTTGTTCCACATCCCATTAATATTTACTAGTTTATCACGCAGATTTTGCGGAGAAATTGCATAAATAAACAAATAGAACAATCTGACCGAAAAATCGACCAAAAATGGCAATGGTCCCTCCCCATGCCTGGACAGGTTCCAAAAAGCCCAGGCCACAAAGGGTTAAATCAATCGTAAGTGACGTCACAAAAGGACAAAGGCAAATCGGAAGTGACATCACAATATGGTCAAAGGTCAACGGAAATGCCCGTACATAAATGCGAAGAGAAAGTAGTCTGAGCAACGGTTGGATACTTTATCTTTTCCGGAATTAATGACATTCAAAAATGAAAGGTTATGTATCCAAGTTTTTGTCCTTTCTCAAGTACTATCACTTCCGGTGAAAAAACATCAATGTATTTCTTTTTTGGCGTTTTACCTCAAACAACTTTTGTTATTACACAGTATCATTTGTGACAAAATTAATTAGTTATATAGAGGACTGAAGTAAGACAAATGCGAATGAATGGACGAAATTATTTTTTTAAAAACGCAGCAAATTTCGGGAACACATTATTGGCGCCATTTTGAATTTACCTAAGATTGGTTTGTAGCTAAAATTATGCATATTGGCTTGGAATTAACACTATGAGGTTGGTGAATAAAATAAGGAAATCACAACTCTTTCTAGAACTAGAGACAAGTTTGGAAGCCCTACGTCTCCACACACCTTATTTAGCAAGGCTATACCACGAAGCGCCTCCACTCAAAGTTTCTCAAATTGGCGATCGCATGTTGATAGCAAAATACGAGCGTAGCGTGCAAGATCTATGGCGTTACGTTTCGTAACCTGTGCCTAATTCCGCAGTAAACCCGGGGCTAGGGGCCGTATGAACCCATGTACTTCAAGATCTTCATGGTGCTCATATGAACAGTCACAATCAAAGCGTCACTGAGATACATCATTCTCTAGATGACGAATTTACAACGAAAATTATGGATTAAGAATACTGATCAGCGATACGGATTTGATATTTTTGGAATATCATGATGTCTTGCCGCATCATTGAAAACTGTTGACCGCTCCTCTCTTGCAGGAAACTAGCCTATGTTTATGTATACTATGATTGTCTTTTTGAATTTGGTGCTAATACTGTTATATGGAATATGGAAAAGGTCTTTGGATTATGGACGCGGATATTCTTTAATGGACGACGGCTGAATTATGAATGACGGACCAGACGTATGTAATCTGTCTAATCTATTTTTCATTCACCCTTTCTTGCCATATAATAGACACAACACACATTTTATATCTACATGTACATCCAAACTTATTTTCAACAATATCCAAACCCAAAACATCTAACTGCGAATACAGGCAATCCGTGAGTAAGTTCAAGCTTAATGGCGGCCATCTTCGGTACTCTGAATCCCAATCTAACTAAAATTAAATCCTATCTGCTCCCCCATTTGGATATGTCGCTTGCAGGATCTAACCGGCTTGCTGTAACGCACGTGTCAACCAATCCCGAGAACTCTTCATAGTGCTTTGAGGGGAACATAATGGTAGGTGCTTTCTGGTTGGCTCAGACGAAACACACGCCAAGCTGTCGGGAAATCTTCTGATGTTGCCGCCCTCCCGCTAGGTTGGCACCATAATGCTGCATGGGTAGAATTATGGACTGGTCCTTGGCGTAAACCTTGGGTTAAAGCAGAGACCATGGCCCTATCCCACCACCCCGACTGCAAGTCAAGTAGTTAAAATGCCGCCGTGATGTCATAAGACTATGAAATATTCATGAGCTGGGCGCTCTGAACACCACATTAAGATCCCACATAGCGACATATACGATTGCGGAGCATTGATAAGATATTAATTTATTAAGATTGTCTGAATCCGTGAGAGATATGTCAGACAGATAGGCTGCATGATAATAATATTGCACCGGTATCTGAGTGGATCAACACACAGGATTTAGGCTTTAATATATTATATAGGACAGGCTAACAAAACAAATATATGTGTCTACATGGCCTATGTCAAAATTTGTAACAACACGGTACAGGTATACGTGTAGATAGAGGCTGCTACTTTACGGATTGCAGTGGCATGTTCTAAACCCTTAACCTCACTGTTAAAATGTTAAAATGTAACAGGACTGGACCAGAGACCATCAATGACCACGCAAATCTAAACATGCTGAACGACCAAAGTTCTTTCTCCTGGTGAAGTCGTATCACGTGACAAGCCTCCTGCGTACTCACGTGGGGCCGTGCCACGCCCCCTGCTTATTAGGGTGTTTCACGAGAGATTATTGAGCCTCTTTTTATCATCATTCTCCACCCTAAGGGCTTACAAAAATTTTAATTGTCACGATGAAGACTCTAATTTTGTTAATTGCCACGGTTGTTGCTGTTTGGGCTCAGGACCCTTCACCATGCATTTCACCTCCGCAGTTTCACGTAAGTATTATTTTGTTTCAACATATCATTTTTATCAGAATCCGGCTGATTATTTACCTCCACAAGCGTAACTGCATGAACAATCTTAGTGGGAACAACTGATAATTTACCCCAATGAAATATGCTAGAATAACTGAGTGAAAATAGAAATATTAACACTTGACGATAATATTGTATCACATGTACTGTAGTACCTTATCGTCTAGGGCATAGACAAGTTGTCAGGTTGAGGGGGGCGCTTCAGAGGAGATTAATCTGAGAGGGGGGTCTCCTCTCAATGTACACTTTTGTTAAACACTGGCGCTCACCGGGAGCATTTGAGCGGTGTACAATTTTACAAATTGAACTGATAATTTGTGCCCAAATATCTTATAATACTGGTGATCACCAAAAATGAACTAGTCATGGACTAATTTATTTATTCTTCTGTGCTATTTTTGCCTTCTGTTTCCCTTTTTTCTTCTTTATTTTTGCCAACAAAATTTGCGGGGTGTGAAGAGGCTGAGGTCTAGCCCCCCTCCGCTCCCAGCTCCTCTACCCCCCCCCCCCCACCCATCCCCCACGACCTTAATCTTCATTCAGACATAAAACTTAAGACGAATTTGACGTTTAATTAAAGTTGGGAGATGCGTAATTGGGATTTTGACCTGAACTCCTAAAACGACCCCAACATGAACACTCTAACAAATCACGGATGACATTTCATTCAAGCAACAGTGGAAATTGATCCCGCTAAACTTGAAATTAATAAATCACTCAAGTGTGCACTGGGTAAATTCCACTCAACTTGAAAGAGTTACAATCAAACTTGAGTGACTATTTAACTCATGTTAAAATTTTGAGTGAAAAGTGAGTCGAAATTGATCCCACTGAAACTTCAGTAATGTTTAAAAATCACTCAAGATGAGTGAATTTCAATCAAACGTTAGATCAATTTCCACTCGAAATTCGGAGTGAATTTCGCTAAAGATTTGCCAGAGCGAAAGTCAGAAAAGCTTTCTGGTGACTCTTCGAATATTTGAAAGGCCATACTCTGACAGGTTTAATGCGTTCTAACAAATGCATGTGTGGATCTTGTCAATTGCCATCAACCATACTTTAATCCAGCAAGTCACTAAAGATGGGTCAAATTAGTTAGTAAACTGTGTTAGAGTCTATTTTGATTGCGAGCAGGGTAGCGAGCAATTCACAGGAGGTTAGGTCTCTTCTCAGTCACGCGCATGACCAGGTGATGGAGAACGTTTACCGTGGTGAAGAGAAAAATAAACCCTCAATAAAAGGGTGATAATTATGTGCCAGACGTGAGCATTTGCGTAAATCTCCAGTTAATGAAGCGTCTAACTACAGGGTGATTTAATTTACGACGTTTCTCACCTGTCCTCTATTTTAAGAGGCTGTAATTTGTTCTATGGCAAATTATCTGATAACGACTTAACCGTTCAGGCACATATAAAATAAAACAGAAAACAAATAAGAAGATGGATTAGGCCGCGGGTTAAATCATTTCCAAGACCACCCCAGTGTCATATCGCTGCCAACACATTGCAAGATATTGTCTACCACGGTCATCCCCGGGCTTCTTCCGAGGTGAGTTTCCGTTCATATCTTATGGGAACCTCAGTACCGTAATTCGGTTCCCTGAGATTAAGGACAAATAGTTTATAGGACACCAGCACATTGTGTCACCTCTACACCTTTCTCACCCCTCATTCACAGAGTATCATTTTTAAGATCATATCATTACCCAGTGAGACGGACGCACGCATTCACGCACGGCTTCTTTCATATTACTACTCGGTGGCACGGACGTACGTACATCTCATACTGCTCCTTTCATAGTAGTAGGCCTACATGGAAATGTAACCGGATGCGTAGTAGTGGAAATATAGGGTTTTTGCATCAAATGAGCATGACTATGATCAGGGTCAGGGTCGATGACGATATCACCCGAGTGACAGCATTACCAGAAGTGACGTCATCACCGAAAGTGATGTCATCAACGCAGGGGAGGAACACAGGAGAATGAGACCATAATCATGGTGAGATAAAATAAAATAAACAAAGTGCGCTCCTTGAGATTCAGAGAGCGGGCTTTGTTATTATTTTAAAAATTATATGAGAAAATGAAGATCCAAGACAGCGTTTACTGGAACCCGTTTCGCCACATATTTATTCGGTGGCTCTTCAGCCAATACTGATATTTCAAATGTGAAGGTTCAGTATTGATTCGTTATGATGTAATAATTCCCATGTGGAACCGACAACAATATTTGGTATTCCATTCAATATTCCATGACGTTGACAATGACATTTTGAAACATTTCTTATGCGTGATATCCTTATCCGTTACACACCTCAAACGTTTAAAAAAATCGAACGTAGTATTGAAGTCATGGTGATTGAAGTTATGACGCTGTAGATAATCACGTCCACCTTACAAGTTCTATGACGTGATAACATGTAAATGACACCCTTTAATGTCTTATTTTGATATGTATTGTCTGATATATAAATGTATATGTTTATGATAAACTTTCAAGCTGTCACCTTCCTTTAGCATGGTTATCTCCCGGTATTAGAGTTATATTTCTTATGTAGGGTTACCGACCCCTCATCACTCTATCCTCTTTCAACATTATATCGTCACTCACTAATATATCCTCACTCAATAATATATCCTCATTCACAAATATATCCTCATTCAATAATATATCTTCACTCACCAATATATTCTCACTCACCAATAGTTTGAAGAGTCTGTTATTTGTTATCTATTATATACGTATATATATATATATTTGTTTCATAAAGACTTTTGGAGTGGAGTTACCTGCCTTGTTGATTCAAATATTTTTATAATGATAGAGTTGTCTCCCATTAATAGGGCTACCTCATCTTTAAAGGTGAACTGCAAAGATTTTTAGATTCTGTTTTTTTTTAAATATTTTATACAGGTCGACTAATGATAGAAATATCGGTCAATCTACTTTACTTGGTTTATTGTGACGCAGTTTGTCTGCTAGAAGCTTTGAAAAAGTTTGTATCCCTAGCACAGCTGAATTTGTTTGCAAACCATCATCGCTTATCTTTCCTTTATTGTGACGTCACGTCAGACCAGCCTCTGAAGACTGAACGTTACAAGTATTGACGTTCGGCCAGTTGGTCTGATTTGACGTCACAAACCAGCGTCAAAAAAGGACAGATAGGCGATTCGGGTTTCATTTCTGAAATCAGCGGGGCTTGAAATACCAACTTTGGGTCACTTTCCTAAAACTACTAGGTGACAAAATACTTCAAGAAACCCCAAAGTAAGTATATAGTCTGATAGTTCCAACATTAACTATCCCGGAAATAACATAAAAAGGAAAATATGAAAACCATTGCATTTCACTTTTTGACGCTATCATACTATGAATATTCAAAATTACTTCGAGTGGATACTATATCGATGAGGATATTATATAGATGTGGATATGATATATATGTGAATATTATTAAGATGATTATGTTATATAGATATGGACAATTATAGAATGTGTTTATATAGATTTAGGTATCATTAAGATGTGGATATATAGATGTGAATATTATTTTGATGTGAATATTATGGATACTACTGCTACACATATCCAAAGTAAGGAAGATAGGTTCCCGAGCTCGGAAGGAAGCGGACTTTGTTATCTTTTTTATTTAATATATATTTGCTTGTAATATGAAAGTTCGAGTAGAGTTACCTCCCTTTAGAGTTACCTCCCTTTTAATGAATTTCGATCTTAGTAGTGCCCCTATTGACCTATCATGCCATATATACTCAAAATTACTAAGAGTCTATAGAAATTAAATGGAATGAACCCCATTGTGACGTCTTCAAACCGGATATACATATATACAATATCGAAGAATTGTGAATAATTAAAGATATACATCTACCTTTGGTACAGGCTGTTGAGAATCAGGATGCATGGTACAGGATTTACGGTTAAGTCTGTCTTTTAGCGTTAACAACCTTTACAATCAATCATCTTTCCAGTCCTTGTATTTAACATAACTGATGAACATTGCAAACGGACGGTATCGGCAGACTTATTTGAATTTAATTTCACTTTTCAGGGCCGAATAGCTCAATATAACCACGGCGCAGACTGGGAGAAGAAATTTATCGTGACTTACGATGAACCGAACAGACGGACGGTTGTCTTTGAGGAGGAGATCAATGTTTTCCCCGGTAGACAGTAAGTATATCTGTCCATAGATAGACCGTCAAGCAATGCAAAACAGGGGCATAGCCAGTCAAGTTTACATGGCTTCCTTCATCCCTACTACGCCAATGTACTCTTCTAGAAAACACGGTTCCATAAGTCGTACGACTCTATCCGGCAATAACACAACCCCTCCCAACTCTCTGTCCACTGCTTTTATAGACTTCGGCAAATAGTTTCATTGCCGTGCAGAGCTGATTATCTTCGTACGGGTCACGTGATCCGCATGATACGTTGCCGATCACGTGACACGTACGAATATAAGGAAGAAGAAATTCAACCTTCCGTTGATGTTTGAAGACGGAATGCAGACAGCTCTTCACGGCAATGAAACTATTTGCCGAACTCGATAAAAGCAGTGGACAGAGAGTTGGGAGGGGTTGTTTTATTGCCGGATAGAGCCGTACGACCCATCATGCCATGTTTTCCAGGAGTGTACATGTAAGTTCAGTAAGATGATTCATGGCGCAGTAGGAAAGAAATAAGCAATGTAAACTTGGCTAGGGCATAGCCTGCGATTTTGGACAGGGTGGGATGACAGGTGGGAGTTGCAATCTGATATGCACTTTAAAGACCACAAATACATGGTCGTTCTGTAATGGATCAGAAATGCATCCGTACCTTATCCTCAGACTCACGGAGATGATCCCAGGACAAACAAAGAATAACCATCTTGCCTTCACTGACTGCCTGAAAGCCGAGTGACATGCCCGGTCCAGATCTAGGCCTATGACGTCAGGTGGGCATGTGCCCAAGTATGAGTTTCTTCCAGAATGTTGCTGAATAACATGGCTAAAGTTACTGCGATGGAGTTCTGGGCGTCATCATGTACCTGACATGTGGTGATATTATTTCTCAGAACATCAATACATTTTTAAATCAGAGAAAAAAATAAAATCAGCCAATCAATGATGCAAAATGGTAGACATGGTACTAGTCCTTTTTTTCGCTGTGAATCTGAGAATCTGACATTGAATGACACTCGTATGCTGTTTGCCGTAAGAGCGCTATAATAGAATACAAGATTCACATAGGCCCATGACTTGCATTATGCAGATTTATAATACCAGATGAACTGTTAAAGCTCTGAAACTTGAGTTCTGTGTTCATAATTAAAAACATATTTTTGGGCTTCACAAACGGATTTTTCTCAGGTAGGCGCTACGCCTCCTTCTGAAAATTCGTGATATTATTTCGCCTGAGTGAGCAATCTTCAGAAACAGAGCTACATGGTATGTTTTTTAAAGAGACATTTCATTTCTTTCTCATTTATCCATACAGATTTTTCGAATATTTGAACTTATACAACGAGAACACCCAGTATATCATTAACCTGAAAACAAAGGTTTGCACACGAACCACTTCTGGACCCTTTAGGCCCTTTGGAGTTCGGCCCAACGCCACCTTCGAGGACGAGTATACTATTGGCGGCCCAGGAGAGGAAGTAATCGCCAGAGAATGGTCAGATAGGATTCCCAATAGACAACGTAAGTATTCCCGATTCTCACCTCACTCGCCGTTTATCTCTCAAAATATGTTGTTCCAGGATCCTGGTTATGGTCCTCCAAAGGCTACATATCGGTACTTTCGGTCCTTCCGAACAGATGACTTCAGCCCATTTCTGACACACTAGCATAAAACCCGTGCTTCAGACGATGATTTGCCCTTGTTTACTGTCCCCGATTCTCTGGGATCTGCCTCGGGTACCATTCTGGACTTAAAAAAGAATCAAGTTTACCTTAATATCACAGTTAAGAATTAAACTATGTAGAGGGAAAATTGCCCGCTTTACAGGCAGATACACTCCCATATGTCCTACATATTAAATCCACAGAAATCGACATGGGGGACTTAATTCAGTTATCCACTCTACTGACATATATAACTACCCCATGTAAGATAATAGGCTGGCTGGTAAGACTATAGGACATCGGTTTCTAATCCACTAACATAGTCATTTACCTTTGATTATTTGTGAAAGCAGAGAAAATAAAGACATTTGCAGAAAATTTATTCTTGTTTGCCCTTCCCTCAATGCTAACATTGTGCCGTACGAATCAGCCCAAATTGACAGGCACCTGTCAAGCCGTTTAGAAGTGCAAGAACTAGAAACCAAAATGTAGCCCTATCGGCTCCAATATCTCTCGGCTATCAGTTATTGTCTACACTCAGCAATCATGCATTGCATAAGATGTATTTTTAGAACTTGTAAGTTGTGTGATCTAGTCGGGTTGACTGTAGTTCTCTCATTTTAGAAATACATAGGAAGTTGAGCCAGGTCAGCTTTTGCCAAGCATTAAATGATGGGGAAAATTTTACGCTTGAGTTTCTAGCAGATTTTTAACACTAAATATACTCATCAATATAGCTCGTAATCAAATCAAGTAATTGGATCTTGAAAATATAGATCAAGGTCAATCATCTTCAACAATACTCTGGTCTATTCTAACTTAACGTGATCGTAAACCCTCAAGTAAAGTTTTCATCAAATGAAAGACCATTGCAAACAGTGTTGAACAATATTTATTGTATTTTTTTTACGATTTTATTACACAGAGTAAACTGCAAATAAAGCATGGTATTCTATGGTGGTCTGTTGCAATCAAATTTAGGTCCAGTGACGTCACACTGCCTTAATACATATATTCCAAACTGTGTATGCACTTTTCAAGGCTTGATTCAAGCTTAAGCTGTGTATACCTTGAGTTTCAACACAGACTCACTGTTCCTGTGGGCATGTTTCACCAGAATCGGGGAGATGGTAACTCATAAGTGTCAAGTCAGTTTGAATCTTGCATTTAATTTCCCCGATTTTGGTGAAACATGCACACTATCCATGGGTGGGGTGATGTAAAACTAAGGTTTTCATGAAAAAAGGAATCAGAAAACGGACTTTACACCCGAAATGCGGAAAAACAGTGTCAACTGGGTCAAGGTAAATTCTGGGCAAAATGGTTCGTACAGGTTCTTGACTAGAAACACTCGTTGAGGACGGTCAAGTAACTGGCAGATGCAAAATTAGGATTTAAAAAAACAATCCAGAAAACGGACCTTTACAGGGCTAAAAAGGTTGAAAAAATGGTCTTTTACATGAACCCATGGATGTGTTTCTTGTGGAAAAATATAGGGTGTCGGTATTTTTTCGACCTGTCTCAGTCTGTAGCGTACGATGGGAGAGGTCTCGCAACCGCTGGAAGACTTTTGTTGGAAAATCATGGTGCGCATGCGCACTCGTCAGACAGGCGGGCGAGGAACGCTTTGGGCGAGAGGTAGACCGTACGTAGTCCAAATGGGTCGTGCAGGGCCTCTTGGATTAGACTACGACTGGTGTTGTTCAGAGCGGAAATGATGTCATAGTGCAAATGCGCAGTCGCGGAGTAGTAGCGGAAGTTGGCATATTGGAGATGCGCAGGACGTGTTTGCGCGATTGAGGGTCCATTATTGGTCATAAATAGGCCGTGCAGGGTCTCGTCGGGAAGCCCTCGTGGTGTAGGCTAAGCTTGTGGTGGTTTGAATCGGAAATGACGTCACGGCGCGCATGCCTAGTCGAGGTAGCTAAAGAGGCCAGTTTAGGAGCCTGTAAATGACTTTTCAGCTACATAAAGGCGTGTTTGGCCTATCTACGTGCCATCCTGGGGCTAGATGAGCAGCACAGTGTGTCGTCTTGAAGCCCTCGTAGGCTACAACCGGAAAGGTTTGGACTGGAAGTGACTTCAGGAGCACACGTGGGATTAAGCGGCTACATACGCCTCAATACATGACACCCATAGGAGAGCACATGCGGATATTGATGTTCACCACGAAGTTGGGTACATGACCGTCGTGGGACCGGTGGTATACGCATGAGTTACGGCATACTAGATGTAATATAGAAGATTACGATGGAACGCCAAGGGAGACAACTCTTGTCCTAGGAATAGAGAAGCTAGGACCGAACTCACACAAAATGGAACCGGTTTAGACCTATGTGAAAAGGTTTGAGGTTGATTATTGGAGCAACCGTCGTAACGTAATAACGCCCTCATCACCCGCCTTAACGCACCCAACGCCCTTCACGCAATGATGCTATAACGTTGGGCAATAAGACCCCCCACACACAAATAGGGCATCTATGGGGTGCGCTTGGCTGTGTTTGAGCGATCTAGGGATGTGTGTGGGATTGACCGGACATGAGGTCACGGTGCGCATGAGCTCTCGAGGAGTATTAGCGAAAGATGACATTTAGGGATGTGCAGAGATGTTTTGGAGCGAATTAGGAGCCATTCATGGTCCCAATGGGTCATGGAGGGTGTCATAGAGTCTCTCAGGGAGTAAACTACGACTGGAGAGGTTGGGGCTGGAAATGCCGTCATGGTTCGCAGACGTAGTCGAGGGGTAGTAGAGAAAAAGGCATTTCGGGGCTACACAGAGGCGTGTTTGAAATATTTAAGGCAATTCGTTGTCGTAAGGGGCCATACAGAGTGTGATAATGAATCTCTCGGTGAATAGACTACGACGTTATGGAGTGCATGCGCGGTTGAGGGATTGTAGAGGACAGCATTTTGGAGCTGTACCGGGGAGTGATTGAGCTATTTAGGGGGTCATTCTGGGTGCAACTATGGAATGCGGAATGCCATTCTGAAGCTCTTGGCGTGTGGACTGCGATTGGTGTGGCTTTGACTGGAAGTGACGTCATGGTACGTGTGCGCAGCAGAGAAGTAGAATCGAAAGATGGCAGATTAAGGATGCGATGTGGCGTATTCTGGGTACCATCCTAAATCCAGATATTGCGTGCAAGGTGTCATATTGAAGCGCATGGTGGCGCCCTTGTACCCTGTTGCCCCTTCGCCTACAATTTATAGGGTCCAGAGAGCGCCAACATGCGCGATGATGTCACTTCCGCCATTGATGTCACTTTCGGGGATGACGTCACTTTCGGCGATGACGTCACTTTCGCAGATGTCGTGGCTTCCGGTGATGACGTCACTCAGGGAGATGAGGTCATTTACAAGCTATACGGTCGAGATCACCAGGTGAATACACATGCGTGCGAGGACATCTTTTGTGGAGAGGACGCCACTTCCGTCAAGATGAGGTCACTTCCGTCAAGAGTCAAAGGCCACGCTACGGCGACAGAGGACACCAGAAGGAAAAACAGGCTTACATGCAAATGCGCAGGTATATCATGAAACAGCCATGACGATCTATGAACGAGATATCCTGCTACCGCATGATCTAAAGGGTAGTCCACGCATAGGTCCATCTTGACAACCAAGCGTCACTTTGAAGAGGTTACTGCCCACAGGGGCTCTGAAAATGCGTTCAAACAGCGAAATCACCTGTTCCAGGGTATGTTCGCGAAACAGTACCCTGGACAATTAGGGCAGGGCCAGAGCTAAAGGACGGCCATTGAATACGAACAAGGGCGAACATGGCCGAAGATTGACACAACATAAGGGCTGTTTATCAAAGAGCCACTTCTGACTGGAAGAGGGAACATGGCCAACGATGCGTCTGATACATGGACAATTACAAAAGAGAATTTGTAAACATATCCAACACGGCTCTTCCAGGTTGGGTGTGATGTTCTGTATCCATGAGGGGAACTTTACCACGATAGACAGACCCACCATGCCCTGCCCACTACATCCTATCGCACACGGTATACCCACACCCACTCGCGCGACTCCCATCTATCCGCGAAACCTATCCCAGTGTACACCTAAACTGTCACCTTTCTCTAATAATACTCGATTGCGAATGTGCACCATCACGCCACTTCCTGCCAAGAACACCCTATGACGTATCCACAACCCAATTATTACACATGGATAGTGTTCGGGGGGGGGGGGGTAGATGACAGATAACGGAACGCTTCAATATAATACCCTGCACGACCCATCAGGTCCAGGAATGGCTCTTAAATCGCCTAAAAACTGCCAGGTGCGCCCCAGAAATGGCCTCTTTCGTTACTACTCCTCGACTCAGCATGCACACCGTGACGTCATGTCTGATCAATACACATCCATCGTAGTCTACACCACGAGGGTTTCAAGTTGAGACACTGCACGGCCCATTTGGACCCAGAAAGGTTTCTAGATCGCTCAAACAAGTTTCATCATTCCCTTGTTGGACACGCTTTCAAAATGAAAGCAAAAAGGCACGCTTTACACCAAAGACATGCACATGTATAGGTGTTTGTGAGTGTTTGTGTGTATACGGTCTTACTTGCCGACGTTAGAGCGTCAATGCTTGAGGACAGGCGTCGGATGCGTTAAGACGGGTGTTGAGGGCGTTACCATGTTACGACGGTGGCTCCACTAATTCACCCTGAAACTGATTCGAATCCTTTCAAATAGGTCTTAACCGGCTCCATTGTGTATGGATTCGTTCTTAGCGTCTCTATTCCCAGGACAATCATAGTTGACAAAAGTTGTGACCCTTGACGTTCCATCATGAGCTTCAATATGACCTGAAGCATGCCGTAACTCATACGTATATCACCCACCCTTCAACGATGGCGATGTACCGAACTCCATGGTGCACGTCAAGGTCCACATGCCCACTCCTATGGCTTAGTGTTTTGAGGCATAGGTAGCCGCTTAGTCTCACCTGCGTACATAATTCGACCGTATTTGTGCTATCTCATGACGTCACAAAAGACATCACTTTTAGTCCAAGCCCACATTCGTAGTCTTTTCCATGAGCGCTGCAAGATGACACCCTTCTCGGCATATTTGCTTCTAGGATGGCACCTAGAGAGCCAAAACACGCCCTTGTGTGGCTAAAATTCCATTTCTCTACTACGGCTCGACGGAACTCAAATACTTATATGCGCACCCACAAAATGCCCTCTTTCTCTAATAATCCTCGACAAGAGAAATATCCATGGCTTCAAGGAAACCCTTTTCTTTTGGGCTCTTTTAGCCTTGTAGAGTTCGTGTTACCATTTTTTTTTAAGTACTAGTTTTGCAACCGCCAGTCTCGTCCCCGGCGTCGAAGAGCGCTTCAGAAGACGAGACCCAGCACGACCCATTTTGCCCAGAGTTAGCCTACCGTGACCCACTTGACGGGGTTTTTGCCGCATTTTTCAGGAAAATCCTAGTTTTACATCCACCCGACCAATCACGTGTCCGGAAGTGACCTCGCACTGGAAGTTATCTCGCACTGGAAGCGACGTCATAACCTCGTCCGTGACGTCACTTACCGCCGTGATTTACCTTTAGCGACTACGCGACCAGATTTAATCTTTTTCTACTATTGGGTGATATGTTGATATAAGTTTTAAATGTGACGCAAGACCCTAGGCAGTCTGTCTAGTACGAGTACATGCTATTAAAACAGAATTGCTTTTTTTTTATTGTAAAGCCAATCCTCCGTTCCCGACGGGAGCACTGACGTATGATTCCCAGAGTAAATTTGTGATTTGTACTTTTTCTCTCCTGCCTATGACTACAGTATGTGAAATATTTTAACTATTGATAAGTGGTGTAAATATGGTAAATATGCAATCAATTTATCCTACTCTTCCAAGAAAGGACCGTTATACTTACAGTAATGATAATTTTGCAACTTCAAGTCGAACGGTTTTCTCTGAATGCAAATGTTCCCCACGCTGTAGAGATAGATATGAGCGGAAAAGTACGAGCCACAAATTTCCTCGGGGAGTCACGCACCAATGCGTCGGTCGATGCCCTGCAGCAATCATTTGTCTCAGAAGTAATAGAGAAAGGCTGAGTGCATGTTCGATAGGCGCTCGCTCAGAGTTATTTCCCTTCTCGCTGACCTCTTACTGCCGCTTTATCATCGGGCCGTGAAAGTAAACAGTCTGATGTTACGAGACACTCTCAAATTTACAAGCACGTTCGCTTTCATGGTTCAAAAGTGTGCAGTTTCGTGGGCTTGCCGTGATGTGGGATAGTTCTGAATGGTCATATGTGAATTATAAGTGAACAACCAATAATTACGACATCGGATATTGTCATTCCGATTGTTCAGTGATATACTTGTAATGATATACAAGAAGACTTCTGATCATTTTGCATAAACTGTTTACTTTTATATTTTTATTTCAACGCAGGTGAATTCTGGATCGGCTCTTTCAGCATGAAGAATTGCTTTCCCATCAGAGAAGTCATCATTGCCAACGGAAACATTACGGATACAATCACCACCAATTTCTACGACCTCGTAGAGGGAATCCCAGACCCCGACGACTTCGTCCCACCACCAGAGTGCGCCCAGGCCCGCTTTGTATCGAACCCCACTATGCATTTCAAACATTAGATTTCGTCAGCAAAATGACTGTTATTACGAGCCCGTGAGTATGGACGAAGTATATCAGATGTGTCGCTGCTTGCAAGAACAGCATGCCGGAGATGACAATCTTCATTCTCAGGAATCTTGGTCCCACTTGGTTATTCAGAATATGGTAAAACCGTTTTTGGTTCCCTGTGGAACCAAATTGCTTCTTTGCACCAAATATCAACAATGGCCAAGAAGGACCAATATTTCCGAGAATGTAGGCAACAGACAGACTTCGTCTAGTTACCGGCTTCTGTTGTTACATTCCAAAGTCTCAAAACGCCTTAATGTCTGTCTCAAGATGGGCTCGCTAGATCAAGTTTCCCAACGGGCCACATTGGGAATACATACCGGTACACATTTAGCCTGCATCATCCATTTTATGAAAACAAGAGTCCATCCGGGCACTTTTCCCTTCTTTCCAATAAATTTTACAGAAATTCTATGATTGGCTGGACTTTCTTCCAAGTTTCCCAACGGGCCAATGAAAAGGTCACATTTTTTGTTAGATAGGCACTGATTGGTCAGTAAAATTCCACTGTCAATGCAGAACTGTGGTGTATGTAAAAAATTGTATATATGTGTAGCTATTGCACAATGACAGTAGGCCTGTGGTAACTATATAGATAAGCATATTATGTAAATAAATTTGATATATTTTGTGAACTTTGTTAACCATCACATTTTACTACACAGTACTTACATGTATGTATAAGATAAAACATGTGTATATATAAGATCAGTACATACATGTACGTATAGGATCAAACATGTGTTGCGTGATTTCAAGTGCCAAACTTTGTAAATAGTAATGTAATTCAAACACATATTTTATATCTTATATAACCTCCCGTGATTCCACTGCAAGTAGGAATAAGATTGTATATTTTGTATTGCTGCTTTTGTAATTTATTATGTTTAGATGTGTTTGAGAAGAAACGCGAAAACGAACAAACTATTTCAACTAAACCTCTGCATATAGCTCTAGCCCTTGAACTCTTTTTTATCATACTTGAGAATTTCAGCCTGAATCAAATGGAAGCAGAAACAAGTACGATTGGTTTATTTCAAAGAGCGATAGCCAATCTTGATTCTCGTACTATATGATAGCCAATCATGATTCTCGTACTATATGACTGTCTTTAACAGCTGTCAATCACCTGTAGTGTGGTGTTGAAGGTGACAGACAGCTTGGCTCGTCGTCTGTGTTGTCAGCCGGGTGCATCATATTTAACAAGGAACAAGGTTTATTTAACAGTGTTTAGGAGTGAAAATTCATTGATGGGCGTACCGTACAGACTCAGCGCCTGAGAATCATCATTTACTTTTAAAATAGTCCAGTCGTACAGCAGTGTATATTCACAGGCATAGAGTCGTCATTTCATATCTAGTAACAAGCTCAAAGTTTCCCGCGTAACTTTCACGATTTCAGTTAATATAAATTCGCGATTAATCGTTTTATGAACTCTATCTACTACATGTATTTTCAATTAATTAATGGATTACTATTAGGCATTTTCAAGTGGGTTCTTAATGATCTCAATGTGTACGAAATTACCTCTACTTTGATTCAAAAGCGGTCGGCTATTCTGCACCGCCATTGTGGTTGTTAGCCGTCATGGTGCCCTCTTGAGGCTATCGTGCGGGTTGTCTCCCTTGAGTAAGAGATCATTTGTGTTCAACGAGGAAGAGTCTTTGAAGGCTATCCTACTCCGTAGATTCTATCACCGTTTCTCAACGGTTGTATTAGTGGTATGGTTAAAGTGTATAACTGGTCAGTAACTAGCTAGTTCATGCATCTCTAGTCTTTAGTTGAAAGATGCAAAGCGCGGAGATTCAGGCCTGGACTGAATATCACTGGATGGGTGAAAGTTTCTCAAACTTCTAGTCTCCTCTATAACAAAATATTCCAGTTACCCTAGGAGAATTGCGTTTAGTAGCGCCAATCACCTACATGTATCTGATTTACATCCTGCTTGACATCAAGTGTCCCCCATATCCAAATATATTGAAATCTTTTTGACTAACATTTTGCTTTTGGTGGCGGTCTATCCTTTTATCTTATTAAAACTACAATATTGCTTTTGGTGGCGGGCTATACTTTTATCTTATTAAAACTACAATATTGCTTTTGGTGGCGGGCTATACTTTTATCCTATTAAAACTACAATATTGCTTTTGGTGGAGGGCTATACTTTTATCCTATTAAAACTACAATATTGCTTTTGGTGGCGGGCTATATTTTTATCTTATTAAAACTGCAATATTGCTTTTGGTGGCGGGCTATATTTTTATCTTATTAAAACTACAATATTGCTTTTGGTGGCGGGCTATATCTTTATCTTATTAAAACTACAATATTGCTTTTGGTGGCGGTTGCTTCGTCTAACAATTTTACTTTGGTGGCGGCTATATCTATATCTTTTAATTAACCACATTATTTCTTTGGGTGACGCGCTATGAAGAGTATTGCTCACAATGACGAGTTATATTTATAGCATATTGAAAGTATATTGCTTTAGGTGGCGGACTTATATCTATAGTAAATTAAATACATTTTTACCACATTATATTTTTGGATATTATTTAGCGCTTTCTGGAAATATTGCTTGTACACTACTTGGAAAAATACTATGCTTTGGTGGTGGTTCGTAAATTGTTGGTTCTGAGTAATTATCCTTAATTGCTGGGTCCACGCTTGTTTATTAATTAGTTGTCGATACACGTACATGCATATTTATTGCCTGTTCACAGTACCTGAACAATACTCACAGAATGACAGTTTTCCTAAGCATGAACAAGATATATGTTGCACTATCGTTTAATATTTGTGTAGCAGTTTGTCTTGCAATCTGGGGCTGTATGAGTGATCTCCCTTTGCGTATAGAAAACGAATCCTCGACATTATACGAAAAAGGTAGATTACGTTATCCGATTTTTTGTGACCTCCTATACTCTCAGTGTGTCTGATTTTGGTCTACCTCAAACCATAACGCATTTTATCAATCTAATAACTGACTTGTACTTATGCTCCAATTGAGCCTTGTGTTTGGTGGAAATATTGTGTTTGATGGCAATAAAATTGATTGACGATGAAATTTATAATTGAGTTTTTATTTTTTTTATCCGTATGAACGTTTGAGGAAAATATTGATCCGAAAAGGATCGTATGTTCCCTACCATGCAACACAGCAAGCAGTAACTGCTCTGTGTCAGGAGAGAACGCTGAATACTAAAAGGTCCTCGACATAAGTGTTTAAACCATTTATCTCTTCTTTTTGTAGACAGGTTGTGTCTACCATTTTGTATTCAGAATCTCGAGTGGATTCGCCGATTTTCGGTAGTCGCCCAAACGCTCTGATCCACAACGGCTACCATTGCTGAGCATCGAAAAGTACATGTAGCTAATGAGAACGTTTTACAGGACTTAGCTCCATTAAATTTTCAACTCAGTGTTATTTCGAGGGAGGTAAAGGTCAGTCATCGTCCCTACGCACGTTTACTCCGATAGCTAACGCTAACTGTGGTAGCTATTTGTGGTAGCCGTATGGAGTTCGATTCATCGCAATGGGCATAAAGCGAATTTTACTTCCTGGATATTGATGCGTTTTACCAAGTGTGTTGATTAGCGTTGATTAGACCCAACATACCCGTTCCCCAATGGTTAAATTATGTTCATCATGTCGGGAATAATGGACATGACCCATCAACGTTTTCGGTGATGAAGCCATGTCGTCACCAAGTAATGGTAATGACAAAGGCTAACGTTGATGAGGTAAGTTTATCAATATTTGTTTTTAAAGGTAAGTAGTATAGAACTAACCGACCTCCGCCGATATGGGGAAGGAAATGGGGCGGCGTGGGAGGAGTGAGGGTTTGATGAGGGCTATATGGCATCTGACCTTTGACCTTGGACCGGGTGGCCATGGCAACTTGGAGAGGTCACTCCTGGTCACGTGGCTTTACACCAAATGTGATCTTGTACTGAGGCTATCGTGCCATAGAATACTACTCGAATGATGTCAGCGTGACTATGACGTCATTATATCATCATATCATACTATGAATATTCAAAATTACTTCGGGTGGATACGATTTAGATTGGAATATTATATAGATGTGGATATGATATATATGTGAATATTATTAAGATGTTGAAAAATATAGATATGGACAATTATAAGATGTGTTTATTTAAATAGATTCCGTTGACTGATTGGGGGGGAAATGTCTTTGCTTTAACATTGTCGAAAGTTCGTTTTGGTGAATATATTGGTTTCTGTCCGCCGAAAAATTCGGAAACTTTCATATGTTTTTTTAAATAAATATCATCGCAAAATACGTAAAAAATAGCAGGCAGGAAAATTTATGGAGATTTTATCCTATTTCTCAATGTCAACGTAATGGAAGCTTACCCCAGTGCAGAGGGGAGAACAGCTGCCAGTGACGAGGAGTGGACTCCCCGAATGCATGGTGCAGGTTTTACGGTTTAACCTGTCCTTTAGCGTTAACAACCTTTAAAATCATTCATCCCTCCCTCCTTTTATTTGAGTATCCCTCTCTCAATTATGTACGATATGACATGAAATACTGGATGAAATGAAATAAATGTCTTGGCATGACATGTAATAAATTTGCTGAACAGTGTAATGGACGGTATCGGCAGACTTATTTGAATTTAATATCATTTTCAGGGCCGCGTGTCCCTGTATAACCACGGGGCAGACTGGGAGAAGAAATTCATCATGACTTACGATGGACCAAACAGACGGATCGTTGTCTTTGAGGAGGACATCAATGTTTTCCCCGGTAGACAGTAAGTTTATCTGTCCATAGATAGACCTACACGTTGCCCGACAAGCAATGCAAAAACAGGGGTACAGCCTGCGATATTGAGCAGGGTGAGATGGCAGGCGGGAGCCCCAATCTGTTATACACTTTAAAAAACGCAAATAGTGGTCATTCTGTAATGGATAAGAAATGCATTCGTACCTTACCCCAGACTCATTGAGATGATCCGAGGACAAACTATTAGTAGTCATCATGCTTTCACTGACTGTCTGATTGGCTGAGTGACACCACCGGTCCAGATCTGGGCCTGTGACGTCAGACGGGCATGTGCCCTAAAGTGAATTTCTTCCAGAAAGTAGGTGAATAACATTGCCAGAGTTACTACGATGGAGTCCTGGGCGTAATCATGAATCTGACATGTGATATTATTTCTTAAAACATCAATATATTTTTAAATCCGAGAAAAGATAAAAATCAACCAATCAATCATGCAAAATGGTAGACATTACTAGTCCTTTTATCTCCGCGAATCTGACGCTGAATGACACTCGTGGGCTACTTGCCGTAAGAGCGCTACAATAGAATACGAAATCCACACGCATTGTTCAAATTTATAATGCCAGTGGAACTGTTAAAGCTCTGAAACTTGGGTTTCACACAGTTCTGTGTCTCCACAAACGTAGCAGCAAGAGTAATTTTTGCTCGGGCAAGTGCCACACCTCCTTCAGAAAATTCGTGATTTTATTTCGCTTAAGTGAACAATTTTCAGAAACAGAGCTATGTTTTTGAAAGTGACATTTCAATTTCTTTCTCATTTATCCATACAGATTTTTCGAACATTTGTTGTTATACAACGAGAACATACAGTATGTCATTAACCTGAAAACGAAGGTTTGCACACGAACCACTTCTGGACCCTTTAGGCCCTTTGGAGTTCGGCCCAACGCCACCTTCGAGGACGAGTATACTATTGGTGGCCCAGGAGAGGAAGTAATCGCCAGAGAATGGTCAGATAGGATTCCCAATAGACAACGTAAGTATTCCCGATTCTCTCACCTCCCTCGCCTTTTATCTCCAAGAATATGTTGTTCCAGTATCCTGGCCCTCAAAAAGGAACATAAACGTACTTTCGGTCTTTCCGAACAGATCACTGCAGTCCCATTTCTGACACACAAAACACATGACAAACGAATACAAGGGAGATAACTCGCGTACCAGTGGAGGTGGACAATTGATACTAAAGTGTATGATTCCATTTCTAACCATTATCGTCGACACGTGAGACTGTCCATCAGATTTGAGACATCTCGTGGATTGCGTCAGTCAGTCGGATGAAATCTATCGTTGCCATGGCCTCTTTCGTTACTGCTCCTCTGACTCAGCGTGCACACTGTGACGTCATCTCCGATCAATACACACCCATCGTGGTCTACACTGCTAGGGTTCAAGATGAGACAGGCGCTGTACACCAAAGACATGTACATGTATGTGTGTGTGTGTTTGTGTTTATAAGGTCCCAACGTTAGAGCGTCAATGCTTGAGGACAGGCGCCGGATGCGTTAAGTCGGGTTTTAAGGGCGTTGTTACGTTACGACGGTGGCTCCACTAATTCACTCTTAAACTGATTCGAACCTTTTCAAACAGGTCTAAAGCGGTTTTATTGTGTATGGGATCGTTTCTAGTGTCTCTATTCCTTGGACAATCTTAGTTGACAAAAGTTGTCATCCTTGACGTTCCATCATGAGCTTCAATATGACCTGAAGTATGTCGTAACTCATACGTATATCAACAGCCCTAGGAGGGACCTATACCGAACTCCATGGTGCACGTCAAGGTTCAAATGCCCACTCATATGGCTTCGTGTTTTAATGCGTAGGTAGCCGCTTAGTCTGACGAGGGCACATAATTCGACCGTATTTGTGTTTTCTCATGGCCCTCATAAAAGGTATCACTTTCAGTCCAAGCCCCCAGTCGTAGTCTTTTCCATGAGCGTTTATCGGCATATTTGGTCTCAGAATAGCACCTAGAGAGCACAAACACGCCCTTGTGTAGCTAAAATCCATTTCTCTACTACACCACTCGAATACTTATATGCGCACCAATAAAAAAACATCTTTCTCTGTTACTCCTCGACTGTGTATGCGCACCGTGACGTCATTCCCGGTGCAAACCAACTCATCGTAGCCTGCTTTACGAGCGCTTCAAGACGAGACTGTGCGCCATCTTTGGATTCAAGTGCTCTCTTTCTCTACTACTTCTCGGCTGCGCATGCACACCGTGACGGCATTTCCTATTCAAACCAGGTCAGTCCTGGTCTACTCCCAGAGCGGTTCCAGACGAGACCCCGCACGTCCCACCCAAGGTCACCCAGACGAGTGCTCATGCGCACCATGATTTTCCAGCAAAATTCAACCAACCACCTCGAGATCCCTTCCACTGTGCGCTACAGCCCGAGGCAGATCGAACAAATGCACACATCCTATATCTTGCTCCCTGTAATATTGTTGTTAGACGAAGCTACTAATATACCCCGCAACCAAAAGCAATATTGTAGTTTTAATAAGATAAATGTATCGGCATATTTGGTCTCAGAATAGCACATTTTTGTAAGTACTAATTTTGCACCCAACCGCCAGTCTCGCCACCGACGTCGACGAACACTTCAAGTCGAGACTCTGCACGATCCATTTGGCCCAGTGTTAGCCTACCTTTACCCACAAGACGGGGGTTTGTCACATATTTCAGGAAAATCCTAGTTTTACATCCACCCTACACATCACGTGTCCGGAAGTCACCTCGCACTGGAAGCGACGTCATAACCGAGCGTGACATCAACCGTGACGTCACTTCCCTCCGTGATTTAACTTTAGCGACCTTGCGACCAGATTTTACCTTTTTCTACAATTGGGCTTACATGTTGATATAAGTTTTAAGTGTGACGCAAGACCCTAGACAATCTAGTACGAGTACATGTTATTAAAACAAAAGTACTGTAACTAATTGTAAAGCCAATCCCCGGTTCCCGACGGGCGCACTGACGTATGATTCCCAGCGTAAATTTGTGATTGTATTTTTCTTCTCCTGCCTATGACTATAGATGTGAAATATTTTAACTGTTGATCAGTAAAAATGCATCAATTTATCCTACTCTTCCAAGAAAGGACCGTTATGCTTACAGTTATGATAATTTGCAACTTCTAGTCGAACATAATCCATTTATCCCTGAATGCAAATGTTCCCCACACTGTGGACATAGAAATGAGAGGAAAAGTAGGAACTACAAATTTACGCGGGGAGTCACGCGTCAATGCATCGATCGGTGCGCTGGGGCAAACATTTGTCTAAGAAGTAATCGGGAAAGATGGGGTGCAGGATCCACACTCTCGCTCAGAGTTATCTCCCTTCTCGCTTACCTCCTGCGTTATCAGGCCGTGGGGTACACAGTTTGATGTTACGAGACACTCTCAACTGTACAACAGCGTTCCCTTCCATGGTTCAAAAGTGTGCAATTCCTTGCGAACAACCAAGAAATACGATAAAGGCTATTCTCATTCCGATTGTTCAGTGATATACTTGTAAACAAGAAGACTTCTGATCATTTTCAATAAACCGTGTACTTTTATATTTTAATTTCAACCCAGGTGAATTCTGGATCGGCTCTTTCAGCATGAAGAATTGCTTTCCCATCAGAGAAGTCATCATTGCCAACGGCAACATAACGGATACAATCACCACCAATTTCTACGACCTCGTAGAGGGAATCCCAGACCCCGGCGACTTCGTCCCACCACCAGAGTGCGCCCAGGCCCGCTATGTATCGAACCCCATTATGCATTTCAAACATTAGTATTCGTCAGCAAATTGACTGTTATTACGAGCCTGTGAGTATGGACGAAGTATGGCAGACGTGTCGCTGCTTGCAAGAACAGCATGCCGGAGATGACACTCTTCTCTCTGTGAAATCTTGGTCCTTCTTGGTTCTTAAGAATTGTAAAACCCTTTTTGATTCTTGTGGAACCAATTTGGTTTTTTGCACCATATATGAACGTTGACCAAGAAGGACCAATATTTCCGAGAATGTAAGCAACAGACATACTTCGTCTAGTTACCGGCTTCTGTTGTTACATTTCAAAGTCTCAAAACGCCTTAATGTCTGTCCCAAGATGGGCTTGCTAGATCAGGCTCAACATAACCCGGATCAACCTGCTGGGTGTCAACGCGGCTGTATCGTCCCATTTATACCGGTACACACTTAGCCTGCATCAGCCATCATATGAAAGAAAGAGTGCTTTCCCTTCTTTCCAATAAATTTTATAAATTTATAAAGTAGGTCGGCTCAGAACTTGCTGGTAACAGTCCCCTAATGCACGTTCATGCCAAAAATCAAGGTTCTAATGTCAACGGTTCTCCTTAATTTGCCGAAGAAAGGATTCGGATGGATTCACTGACTGACTGACTGACTCACTCGCTCATTACCGGACAATTTGCAAATGAGAGCCTACTTCGTAGGAAAATATTCTAGTTACCCTAGGAGAATTGCGCTTAGAAGCGCCAATCACCTATCTGATTTACATCCTGCTCGACATCAAGTGTCCTCCATATCCAAATATATTTAAATCTTTTGACTAATATTTTGCTTTTGATGGCGGGCTATACATTTATCTTATTAAAACTACAATATTGCTTTTGGTTGCGGGGTATATTAGTAGCTTCGTCTAACAACAATATTACTTTGGTGGCGGCTATATCTATATCTTTTAATTAACCACATTATTTCTTTGGGTGAGAGGTTATATGAAGAGTATCATATTGCTCACAATGACGAGTTATATTTATCGCATATTAAAAGTATATTGCTTTTAGGTTGCGGATTATATCTATGGCCAAATTAAATACATTTTAGCTCATTGTATTTTTGGATATTATTTAGCGCTTTCTGGAAATATTGCTTGTACACTACTTGGAAAAATACTATGCTTTAGTGGTGGTTCGTAAATTGTTGGTTCTGAGTAATTATTCTTAATTGCTCCACGCTTGTTTATTAATTAGCTCTCGGTACACGTATATGTATATTTATTGCATTTTCTGAGTACCTCAACAATACTCATAAAATTACAGTTTTTCTAAGCATGAAGAAGATATATGTTGTTCTATCGTTTAATATTTGTGCAGCGGTTTGTCTTATACTCTGCGGCTGTATTGAGAGTGATCTCCCTTTGAGTATAATCCTCGGCATTGTACGAAAAAGATAGATTACGTTATCCGATTTTTTGTAACCTCCTACTCTCAGAGTGTCTGATTTTGGTCTACCTCAAACCATAAAGCATTTTGTCAATCTAATAACTGACTTGTAAATATGCTCCAGTTGAGCCTTGTTTGATGGAAATATTGTGTTTGGTGGCAATAAAATTGATTGACGATGAAATTTATTAATTGAGTTTTTTATTTTTTTTACCTGTATGAATGTTTGAGAAAAAAATATTCACCCGAAATGAATCGTATTTTCCCTACCATGCAACACAGCAAGCATTAACTGCTCTGTGTCAGGAGAGAACGCTGAATACTAAAAGGTCCTCAACATAAGTGTGTAGACCATTTATCTCTTCTTTTTTGATAGTATGGAGACAGGTTGTGACTACCATCTTGTATTCAGAATCCGGAGTGGATTCGTCGATTTTCGGTAGTCGAGCAAAAGCTCTGATCCATAACGGCTACCATAGCTGAGCATCGAAAAATACATGTAGCTAATGAGAACGTTTTACTGTATTTAGCTTCATTAAGCTGTGTTATTTCGAGGGAGGTAAAGGTCAGTCATCGTCCCTACGCACGTTTACTCCCATAGCTAACGCTAACTGTGGTAGCTATTTGTGGTAGCCGTATGGAGTACGATTCATCACAATGGTCATAAAGCGAATTTTACTTCCTGGATATTCATGCGTACCAAGTGTGTTGATTAGCGTGGGATGTTTTTACACCGGGTTGGATGGTTTTGATTATAACATGCACATTAATCCTTGTGATGTATCAAAAATAAATGCGAAAAAAGGAACTTTAAAAGCAAAAGTGAGGAAAAACAGACTATACACCATAAGTGATCTCGTATTGAGGCTCTCGTGTAGAAGAATACGACTCTAATGATGCCAGCGTGACTATGACGTCATCTGTGGCATCAGTAGTAGAGAAAGTGCAGAGTCGCTCGGGTGCGCACTTCAGACATTCCAACCTACACCCCTATACTATAAGCCTTAGGGCGACTAGTGGGCATTGAAGATACGAGACTCCTGAAATCATACTGGTGGGTAGGGCATTATAAGTCCGCCGTCTATGGTAAGAGTTAGTTCCCTTGTAAGAAACAGCAAACGGATTGAATGGGTGCGGCACGGATGAATGAGCGAGGTGTTAGAAATACACAGATGTTTAAATCCTAAGCACACGGAGATATGTCTGTTCTATACAACTGTGATGAGCAGTGAGTGTAGATCTCAATACATCACCATTTATTGGTGATGACCTGTGTCCATCACCATACAGGTGATGACCAGTGTCCATCACCATATTGGTGATGACCAGTGTCCATCACCATATTGATGATGACCAGTGTCCATCACCATATTGGTGATGACCAGTGTCCATCACCATATTGATGATGACCAGTGTCCATCACCATATTGATGATGACCAGTGTCCATCACCATATTGATGATGACCAGTTTCCATCACCATATTGGTAATGACCAGTGTCCATCACCATATTGGTGATGACCAGTGTCCATCACCATATTGGTAATGACCAGTGTCCATCACCATATTGGCAATGACCAGTGTCAATCACCATATAGGTGGTGACCAGTGTCCATCACCATATTGATGATGACCAATGTCCATCACCATATTGGTGATGACCAGTGTCCATCACCATATTGATGATGACCAGTGTCCATCACCATATTGATGATGAACAGTGTCCATCTCCATACTGATGATGACCAGTGTCCATCACCATATTGGTGATGACCAGTCTCCATCACCATATTGATGATGACCAGTGTCCATCACCATATTGATGATGAACAGTGTCCATCTCCATATTGGTGATGACCAGTTTCCATCACCATATTGGTGATGACCAGTGTCCATCACCATATTGATGATGACCAGCCAGTGTCCATCACCATATTGGTGATGACCAGTGTCCATCACCATATTGGTGATGACCAGTGTCCATCACCATATTGGTAATGACCAGTGTCCATCACCATATTGGCAATGACCAGTGTCAATCACCATATAGGTGGTGACCAGTGTCCATCACCATATTGATGATGACCAATGTCCATCACCATATTGGTGATGACCAGTGTCCATCACCATATTGATGATGACCAGTGTCCATCACCATATTGATGATGAACAGTGTCCATCTCCATACTGATGATGACCAGTGTCTATCACCATATTGGTGTTGACCAGTCTCCATCACCATATTGATGATGACCAGTGTCCATCACCATATTGATGATGAACAGTGTCCATCTCCATATTGGTGATGACCAGTTTCCATCACCATATTGGTGATGACCAGTGTCCATCACCATATTGATGATGACCAGCCAGTGTCCATCACCATATTGGTGATGACCAGTGTCCATCACCATATTGATGATGACCAGTGTCCATCACCATATTGGTGATGACCAGTGTCCATCACCATATTGGTGATGACCAGTGTCCATCACCATATTGGTGATGACCAGTGTCCATCACCATATTGATGATGACCAGTGTCCATCTCCATATTGATGATGACCAGTGTCCATCACCATATTGATGATGACCAGTGCCCATCACCATACTGATGATGACCAGTGTCCATCACCATATTGATGATGACCAGTGTCCATCACCATACTGGTGATGACCAGTGTCCATCACCATATTGATGATGAACAGTGTCCATCACCATATTGATGATGACCAGTGTCCATCACCATATTGGTGATGACCAGTGTCCATCACCATATTGATGATGACCAGTGTCCATCACCATATTGATGATGACCAGTGTCCATCTCCATATTGATGATGACCAGTGTCCATCACCATATTGGTGATGACCAGTGTCCATCACCATATTGATGATGACCAGTGTCCATCACCATATTGATGATGACCAGTGTCCATCACCATATTGATGATGACCAGTGTCCATCACCATATTGGTGATGAACAGTGTCCATCACCATATTGATGATGACCAGTGTCCATCACCATATTGGTGATGACCAGTGTCCGTCACCATATTGATGATGAACAGTGTCCATCACCATATTGATGATGACCAGTGCCCATCACCATATTGATGATGACCAGTGTCCATCACCATATTGGTGATGAACAGTGTCCATCTCTATATTGGTGATGACCAGTGTCCATCACCATATTGGTGATGACCAGTGTCCATCACCATATTGGTGATGCCCAGTGTCCATCACCATATTGGTGATGACCAGTGTCCATCACCATATTGATGATGACCAGTGTCCATCACCATATTGATGATGACCAGTGTCCATCACCATATTGATGATGACCAGTGTCCATCACCAAATAAATGGCGAATGTGAAATATGGTGATAGACCAACTGATATCATGTCTACCTGACTGTGATATTTTGCTTTAAAATAAATTTGGAATTTAATTTTGATTTTTAGGGCAGGGCATCCCAGTTTTTCCACGCCCAGAACTTGGAGTCGAAATTCATCATTACATATGACGAACCGAACAGACGAAAGGTTGTCTTTGAGGAAGATTTGGTGGTCATCCCCGGAAGGCAGTGAGTATGCAAGTTCTCTTCCTCGCTTTTCTAGTCAGATGAAAGTGATGTAGCTGCCTCGCTGGTATTTACACTACCTGGCCTGGGGGGGGGGGAGTGAACTTTTCTCTGCTGCTCCGAGACAGCAAAACCGAGGAGGCTGAAACTTGGTGAATCTTTTCGCTCCATTTCTTCACATTTTCCTTGCCTAAAAGGCCTTGAAAGTATTTTATTTATGCAAAACTAATTATTCTCTATTTTATTAGATTTTTTTCGTGAGAAAAATCTGAAAAATGAAAATTTCGAAAACTCAACCCCAAAAAGGCCGAAAAATGGCTTCCGAGAAGATGACGTCACTGTGACGTCATCATGGCGGCCATCTTGGATTTTTTTACATTTCTCGGTAGAGCTTGAACCCAAGATACTGTGTGGTAAGTTTCAGCGCTCTAGCCTTAGTGGTAGAGAAAATATGTACTTTCCGCCCCCCCTCCTCCCCCCAGGCTGCGATACACCCCAAATCGCTCAGGCCAGATAGGGTTAAAAGTGCAATGATTTCTTGGTAGAGTACAGTTTGACTATAAACTCGCCGAACTAGTTCAAATAATATCATGTCAACGATTGTTCTATGACAACCATTATTTTAGAGAAATTAATGTCGTCTCCGGGATAATTTTCTTTTCTTCCTTAGATTTTTCGAATATATATTTCTGCACAACGAAAACGTCGTGTATACCATCAACCTAAAGACGAAAGTCTGCACACGGCAAATTCCGAGACCATGGAAGCCCTTTGGAGTTCGGCCCAACGCCACCTTCGAGGACGAGTACACTATTGGTGGCCCGGGGGAGGAGGTCTTCGTCACAGAGTGGTCGGATAGAATTCCCAACAGACAACGCAAGTATCTTTCGGAACTTCTGAGTGGAAATATACGAAAGGTGGCCGCTCTAAAACGGATCTAAAAATGGTCGTTTTTGTTCAATAGAATCAAGAATATATCGAACGAAAAGACATCCGCCATAGGCGACCATGAACAAATATTATCCGCATCGGATGGTATTGAAAAAACAAATTGTCGTCTATCTAATTTGCATAAGAATAGACAACATGTTTTGTTCTCCATTAACAATTAAACTTTGCAAACTTTCATCGGAAAACAACTGTTACGACATGTAACAATATACAAGTTAAGTCGCCTGAAGATTTTGGGGCGTTATGATGAATAAGTCAAAATTTATTAAGCAAATATGACCTTATTTACCTCCATTTTAGAGAGGTCGTTCTCTCTAACATTTTTGTCCTCGGGAAGTTCTAACAGATGTGGTATACTGGAAATGCTCTTTTTCAACTGAACGAGCAATTTCTGCTGTAATGAATTCAAACTCGAATGTGATATAATTCTCGTGAGGTCACCACTATTTGTCTGGTGACGTCACCACCATTTGTCTGGTGACGTCACCATTATTTGTAGATAATATGCAGTGTATGAAATAGAGGCAGACCGTCGTTGAGATTCTGGTCATGGTAGGTGGCCATCTTGCTTCGGTGTATTTACGTCAAAGCGAGGCACGAAGGCACGCCTAGCTTCTTTCGACGGGTCCTACTAATTGCCACAACGGACCACAACCAACCATCAAATTAACACAACAAACCACAACGGGCCGTGAAATCACCACAATTGAACACAACAGACACTCAAAGTGCCATAACGGGCCCTCAAATTTCCACTAGGGGCACGCAACATACTACAATGCACCCCAAATTATCACTACAGACCCAAAACATACCACAACGGATCCTAAAGGATCACAATGGACTTCACATATACATTAGTATGGTTATATTACGAGGGTCTAATATTTTGCCATTGTGGTGTTTATTAGGACCGCTTTCAACAACGGATTTGTTGTCATGTTGTGGTCCGTTGTGGTAATTTGAAGATCCCGTGTTGTCGGTTGTGGTGACTAGTAGGGCCGAGACGAGCATGAGCACAGCCATCTTGAATATCATCAACACAGCCAGGGGACTACTTCACAAACTGTAGGCTTAATTTTAATAGCATTATAAACGTTAAACAAACTATGTTCCTGTGGATTCATGCTATTAGTTGTATATAACAATTTTGTATATAACAATTTTGTAATAATACTCCCTTCCACAAATTTCTTGGGTAAATCCTTGTGCCAATGCTTGGTCACCACGCAAAAGCCATTAGAGAGGCATCACAACATCAAACCGTTATGATATTAAGATTGGTGTTCGCTTCTATCCTGGGAAAATATATACAATTTCGTTAATATCGGATATTCTCATTCTGATTGGTCAAGGGTACGCATACAGGCTGAATGTTCATTTGGTCTGATTAAACCTAGATCTGTGAAAACACGCCTCCCACCTTATATGGTTTAAGATCTGGAACCAAGTCTCGGGTTTCCTTGTTAAAAAAAACTAGCTATAGGCAGTACCAGTTCAGGTGTCTGGCTCGTCTCACTTTGCAGCGACGCGGCGACAGATGCCAGATCTACATGAGCGACAAGTAAAGATGATGAGCGGCTTTTGTAGCTCTGATATTAATCAGATTGATGTTCATTTAATTAATACAGTATAAACTAACCGTTTTTTCCTGTTCAATGCAGGTGAATTCTGGATCGGATCGTTTAGTATGAAGAATTGTTACCCAATCAGAGAAGTCATTATTGCCAACGGAAATATCACCGATACGATCACAACCAACTTCTATGATATTGTGGAAGGAATCCCTGATCCCAACGTCTTCATTCCGCCACCAGAGTGTGCCCAGGCCCGTTATGTATCGAACCCTCTTTTGCCTTTCCATCATTAGATACCGTCAATAAAACGACTTTTCAGCATAATGCGTTTGTCTCCTCTTAGACGTCTGATCCTTTCCCAGGATATCGCTCTGTATTCGATGCTTTACACCTGTTGTAGCGATAAAACAAATTTTATCTCAACTGGCTAGATTGAGCAAATAGAAATTCCGATACACGTTTTATTGTTTTCATTCTATTTCGTTCTCCGTTGAGAGGAACAGCGAAGAGTAGCTTCGTAAACTGTCGGATTGCCATCGTAATAAGATCTTACTAGGTGGCCATCGGAGAGGGTGCGAAGATTAATTGCTCCATTTACCAAAGGTTTTAGAAAAATTAGCACCCCGTGAACCCATCCCCGTGTAACTCAATTACGGTCATGTGGGTGTTCATTGATCTTACAATCGATATGAACACCTACCTACATTCAAATTCCACATAGATGGGCTCGTAGGTTGTACAGAACATATCCCCAACGTTTTTCGCCAGGTGCAATAAAACAATGACATTTTTCCCCCAAACTCATACGTAATTGTCCCTGAAAGAGAGTTTCGTCAATAGCAGAGAATGCGTATCTTGCATGCGCAGTGAAGACTTCCGGTTTTTTGCGAGGTTTCTTTGCGTATGCGCACTGACATCCAGTCAAACTTCCAGTCACATGACTTCCGGTGATCAAGTGAGTGAGTGAGGGAGTAGGATTTTAACGTCGCTTTCATTGCTCAGTCTTACCAAGATGACCAAGTCACACTATCCTAACACGGGCCAGTTAGTTCTTGATCTATACTCTTCCTGCTGAGCGCTAATTGAGGGAGATTCAAGTTCTAATTTTTAGGCGACTACCTACACATAATAGGTCATAGGCGTGAGCATGTGAGGGTGAACGGGATCTGGTTGCATATGCACACCGTGGAAGCAGTAGCGAAAGGCCATGTTCGGATGCGCAGGGGAGTGTTTGAGGAGATGTGTGCCATATGGGTCCCAATCTGGTGTGCATGGTACTCATTGTGTAGAAAAGTCCTGGGTTGTTTGACCGTTGATACGCGCATGGCCATCTGGAAGTAGTAAAGAAAGCGCAGAGTCGCTCGAATGCTCACTCGTGACTAGGCGCCAACCTATGCCTTTATACGCTGGAATGTGGAAAGTGGCTGATGAATAAGCTCTTGTTGTGTAAAATATCCCATCCGTCATAGGACCTGACCAGTGAATGTGGACCATATTGTGTCCTGCGTGGTGCCTCGACTTGCAGAGTCAGACTGGACTGGGTGACCCGTGATAGATGCATTCGTACTTAGACATGCAATTGTTTATTGTTCCATCTGATAATACTGCTCTTTTTTTGTGACGCGTAAACACGTTTAACCTACCTTTCTTCATTTAAAATCGGTTGAAAACGTACTCTTGCAGCAAAGTGCGTGGAGAATAGACAGGAGGTTACGTGATGAGTGGGGTGGGTGTGAACATTAGGATTTTTTCAACGACGCGGTATTACCCTACGACACAAAGTCAGCCACACACACAGAAATGAGTTGGAAGACTGCGGTTCACCGTGGAATTGGACGAGAACCGCGCATAAAAAGAAGGGCTACGTCTATGAGTGATTATCGGAGTGTGATCGTATGCGCCATCGAGTTGCACACCTTTCTTCACGTCCTCGTCCGAGCGCTGGATAACCGGAACATTGTGATAACCTCCGACGTACTATGCGGGTGAAAGACCTCTGCCGGTTCGTCGAATGTTACAATAACGATACCGCACACTTCAAACCCCAATTCGCCGAATGCCACTCATATTCAAAAACACCGAGGTGTGTCGAAACATCGAGAGCACCGTGCGAACGTATGTCGAAGAGCATGCTGTCACTTACACAGCCTCACCGCATGCTGATCGGGTGTATGTTTGGCGAGAAAATACAACTTAGCACTCCCTTACTGGGCTAGTACCTGAGTCACGGTCTGGAAGTCACACGGATATCCCATGTGATGGAGTTTACACCCGAGGCCTGTTTCGAAGGATTTGCTAACGCCATGACCACCGCCCGTCGCCATGGAGATGTGGACCCCATGAAGCCACCGTCGGGGAAATGGCGGAATTGCTGGGAAAGGTAGTTATGGCAAAACAGTAACCAGCCAGGAGTACCAGGTCGACAATGGCATTTGCAAAACCAAATAAGCCCGCAAACGGATAAACTCACCCGTATTCCGTCATTTGATTCCACGTTTATGGTCACCTTAGCCAAAAAGATCATCCACTACAACCTGCCGCCGCAAAAAGGGTGTATGGTGTACCAGTTGGCGAAACTTCGTATGCTGGAATTCCTGTTCGACTTCCTGTGTGTGTTTTTCGACACCTCCGACCGACAGGTGATAGAAATGGACAAAGATTCTGATTACATGTCCGTCTCCAATTCAAACTGGGAGAGCCTGGTAGAACCTGAGCTGAGAGAACGCTACGAAACTGAGAGTGATCGCGGACGGACCAATACGCCTTTGACAAAATGATCCCGGGGATCTTCAACATGGCTTCACGTTAAAGATAACGACAACAAGAACAAGTCAACTGTTAAGGGTACAGCCATCGCAATGCTAACATCACGGAAGCCCTGTATCTCGGTGTACCGAGTATTTTTACCTCCGTCGATTACCTCCGTCGATCAGACGGAGGTCTAGGAGCGCAACGTGAAATCTCCCGCCAAATAATTGTCATATGGGGAACCCACGACTCATAGGATTTCCAATTGGGATTGTCATGGTTCCCGACGAAATTTTGAGGCACTTTTGTTGGACACAATTGAAATAATGGGGTTCCCCATTGCAATGCATTGCAGTGGGCCTTGCTTCTGTAGTCGGGTTCCACCTCCCATTCACCGGGAGATTTAACATGGCGGCCCTCCAGCTTGTAGAGATGGACAATGCGATTTTTTGCCGTTTTTCTGGTAAGTTTATTGTCGCCATTTGATGTCATTACAACTCAATGATTCATAGTACACCACCCGTCATTTCTATATATCGTAAAGTATTTGTCGGCTGATGACTTATGTCGAAGCCAACCAAATAGTCTAAGTTGTTGTTGTTGCATATCAAACTGACTGACTGACTGGAAGACAACAGCACAATCGACGATGCCCTGATTTTACTGATACTTGTTTTCTTTCAGTTGATGATATCCACCAGCCTGGTTGTTTAAAAACAGTTATTCTAAATTTTGCTGATAAATTATATTTCCGGGGGGGGGGGGCTATTTATCTTGGCATTTGGCAGTTGAATAATGGTTTGATTTTGCAGAAGCACCAAATTTATCTACCTGCGTGAGTCTGTAAACTTATTTAATAAAGCTGATAAATAATATACATATACTTTTCTTTTCATTTATCCTAACAGTTTAGTGACATCCACATTGTATGCTGTGACACTTGTTGATGAAGAATAATTTACTTGTTAAAACCTGATAATATTCTGAAAACTTATTCTGAATTGTAGCTGAAACAAAGGAGTGTCTACATTCCACATGTAGGCCTACATTATTGAGATTTTTGACTGATAGCATGGATGGAACCTTTCCCAATTTTTTTTTAATTTTTTTTATTTTATTTGTTTTATAGTTTTAAGCCCTGGACATACCACTGGGCATTTATTTGGCATACGATCACATTTCACATGCTTTGTTCAGCCCCGTGATCTGAAACCAAACAGACAGTATCACTAGATGAAATAAGGAGATCATCATATACATTTCAGGTTTTACCGATGCCAAATGACTTGAACAGAAGACAATTAGACAAAAAGAAAATCAATAAATATATCAATAAATAATAAATTACATAGAAAATTTTCTTGTCTTTGCAAGGGGGACATCAGACACACTGACAACACAGGCCATTCATTCAAATTTCGCCTTCCATTGGGGAGGCAGAAATATTCCTCAAACACAGTATACATATTCTCTTTTGTGATCTAATTTTCGTTTGTCAAAATATTGCTCCATAGAGAAGTTACTGATATAAACAACCCTGTTCTAGATTATGATATACTGGATTATTATCATGCTCATGCCACTAACATGAACTCCAACCCAACCAGTGGTCAAGATCCATCATCGTTCTTCAGAATTCATATTATTGATCACTCATACATTGGATCAAGTTCTCATAGTACTCCGTTCTCATTTCATACTTTTGCAAATTCTTGTAACATGGTCAGGTTCCAGTTCTATTAAGTACACGTATGAAAGGTGCAAACTGGTATGATGGATTTCATCTTGTTGTGTATGACGAAAGAATGAAATATAATGAAGGCCATCAACATTTTCAATGAAGTGAGTTTTGATATTAAATAAGTATACAATTGATTCCAACTTGCAGGGTTAGCACTTCTGATATCAGATGCAACAGGACTGTTACACAATGGATGTACTGGATGAAATGGAAAAACCAAAACAGACTATTGATTGGTTCAGCTGTGTCAGAAAGGTGTGGAATGACAGAGGTGGTGAAAATCAGAGTCAGTGATTGGCCACAACCCCCCCCGCCCCTCCCCCAGATATCAGATGCAACAGGACTGTTACACAATGGATGTACTGGATGAAATGGAAAAACCAAAACAGACTATTGATTGGTTCAGCTGTGTCAGAAAGGTGTGGAATGACAGAGGTGGTGAAAATCAGAGTCAGTGATTGGCCCACACATTGGATATCAGCTGATTCCTCGGGAAATAAACATTACGCATGTAATGACCACCGGCAGAGTGATACATGTGTCAATCGGTCAGACATTTTCAAGGATGCCCAGTTCTAACTTAAAACAACCATGCCGGACTTCATTCCTTCTCTCAGAATAATTGGATCTAACTTTTACAAAACCTGCAGCTCCCAATAGCTCCTGGATCTAGACCACAAAAATGAAGGGATCTAGTTTATCGGTGCTATGGCAAAAATATCATGTAGAATGGGATTGTGTGGATAATATCAGATTCATGAAAGTTGAAGTCCTGCAGCATGCTCCACAAATATCATCAAAGGTCATAAAACTTTCTGGTCTGCGCCAGTGTGGATCTATACTTGTTTTTTAGTTTTTTTTTTACAAAATTATCTCCCTTGACCAGGTGAGGACTTGAATGTGTCTGAAATGATTTAGCTTCTAGAAACAAAGACTTCATTTCCTGAGTAGACGTAAAAACCGAACATATTTTGATTATTGTATTCAAATTTCAATTCCACTTCTGGTATATGTACACGTATAAAATACATACAGAATGAACTGTATACAGAATAACACAAAGAACAGGTATATGTATCTCATTACATTCTTAACCAAAGATCAATACCTGGGTGATATTACAACAATACCATGGTGTTATATATTGTTATGATTGGCTTAACTTTAGCTGCTGAAGATATTTCTAATTTGAGGGTAATGGGCAATCAAATTTATTTTCATAACTTCATTTATTTTCACAATAAGCAACATAATTGAGATTAGCAAGTGAAGTTTTACAACATAATATAATACGCATCATGGGTCTCCTTCAGTTTAGTGTAGACATATATACCCTTGAATATCTGTTACCATGATTCAGTCATAATATTGTCTGTATTATATTGATGTCGACAAGGAATATACATAATTATTTGATAGTATTATTAATTGTATGTTGTTTATGATTAACACGAACTTTTTATTCGCTGGAATCCAGCCATTTGTTCCATATGGGCAATATTCTCATCATCCATCACCATTCAATATGAATGTGATACATGTACAAGTCCATGGTAATTGATACATTATGGTGAAGGTGACCTGTAACACCAGTATTCAAAATTATTCCGAGCTCATTGAATCATCACATGATGCTGAGACAGATCAGAACGGAGTGTCGGTAAAATCAGATGTGTTTTGTGGAGGATTCTGTCAATGAGGATGCTATACTGTACACATACAAAATATGAAGTGTTGATGTGTAGGGCCTATAGCATAAAATCACAAGCAAGTTGGTAAAACTAGGCACACAGGGTCTCATTTCTGCCGCTAACGTGTTGATTTGGGTGGGGGCGTCCTCTCATGGGGAGGTGTGGGTGGGAAGGGGCCTAATGTCTCAAGCAGTATTCCAGGTTTTCCATCAATATACTCTATTCCATACCCCAATATTTCAAGCACGTGAAATCAAAGAAATAATATTTGCGGGGAATGTGACTTCCACACCCCTAGCTGGACATGCTAGTGGGGAACCCTCAACCTCAGGTTAATTACCATTGGTGAAGTTAACGTCCAACAAATGCAAAATTGAGCTTGGCATCCGGCCCTATGTTATTCAGTGATGTACTATTCCCCTACTGACCCTGTTGCCTCGACGGAGGTCTTTGCGCTCATCCAGCGCTTGTTACCCTAAGCGTTCTCCCTGATGGACCCTATCAATTAACCCTCGGGTAAACTTACATCGATGACATTCCACTGGACTACACTGTTTAACGAATATACCATACTGTGTGCATATACAAATATTTGTAACACATATTGTTGTAAATTCGTGTTGAAGGGGCAATGACTCTTGTATTTCCGTGTAACCAGGTAAAGACAACTCTTGTATTGTGATAACTCTTGTGTAACTCTGTTATAAGAAAACATGTTTTTGGGCTACGACGGCGTGATGGTTTCATTTTTCTGGCTCGCAGAATTTTCGCGCTGGCTGATGGGTCGGCTAGACCCGAAGTAAAGTAACATAGAAATAACTGGAAGTATCATAGGCATGATAGACCTCTAGCAGAACCGAAAGTGATGTCACAAATGGTCGAATATCATTGGAGTGACTGGGAGAAAACTTAACATTGACATGACGGAATAAATGAACATTGAAGTGACTGGGAAACAAATTTTCGCGGGTTGCCCTCTTAAAACCCTACCAGGCCTGAGGGGTGTGGGGGGGGGGAGAGAATGCCCCCCCCCCCCCCACCAAGCTTTCTGCGCCATCTCCGGAACGACAAAAAATTGAGAGCTGACACTCTGAGCCGATTTGCATAACCTCTCGATCAGAGGATAATGGGTAAATTAAAGATGGCGGCCACGAGGGGTACCAGAACAGTGATGTTTTCGTAATTTTCCTCAAAATTTCTGCTTTTCCGCGATGAAAAGTGGGCAAAAACTATTTCATTCCACATCACATTAATATTTACTAATTTATAATGCAGAAAAATAGAACAATCTGACCGAAAAATCGACCAAAAATGCCGTTTTTGAAAATGATGTTACTTTGACTTCATCAAAGCGGTCACCTTGGCTTTTGTTTCTGGTAGAGCTTGACCCAAGGGAATAGTGTGATAAGTTTCAGCCTCCTAGCTCAAGGGGTAAGAACAATAATTAGAAGGGGGGGGGGGGGCTGAAATGGTCCCTCCCCAGGCCTGGACAGGTCCCAAAACGCCCAGGGCAGATAGGGTTAAATCAACCGTGTGTGACGTCACAAAAGGACCAAGGCCAACCGGAAGTGACATCACAATATGGTCAAAGATCATCGGAAATGCCCGGATATCAATGTGAAGAGAAAGCAGTCTGAGCAACAGTTGGATACCTTTTCCGGAATTAATGACATGCAAAAATGAAAGGTTAAGTATCCCAGTTTTCGTTCTTTCTCAACTACTATCACTTCCGATAAAAACACCCGAAGCGACTCGACTGTGCATGCGCAACATGGGGTCGCTCCCGGTCCATATCAAGCCAAGCCAAGCGTAGTTTACACCACGAGAGCTTCAAGACGAGATCTGATGGCCCCTAAATCGCTCAAACACTCCCTGTTCAGCCCTAAAATGTCAGTTTTCTCCACTACTGCAGATGCGCACCATGGCGTCATTTCCAATCAAAACAACCCTAGGCCTAGTCTACACCACAAGGGCTTTAAGACGACACTCCGCAGGCCATATTTGGACCTCGTATGTTCCGCACAAAGAGATTTGCCCTTTCTATCCTGCTAATATCTTTTCGACATGATAAACTTACATGGTACCAATTGGTTTTCTGGTGTAACATTTCACAAATGTATTTCTTTTTTGACGTTTTACCTCAAACAACTTTTGTTATTACACAGTATCATTTGTGACAAAATTAATTAGTTATATAGAGGACTGAAGTAAGACAAATGTGAATGAATGGACGAAAATATTGAGAAAAAAAAAACGCAGCAAATTTTGGGGAACACATTGTTGACGCCATTTTGAATTTACCTAGGACGGGTTGTTGCTAAAATTATGCATATTGGCTTGGAATTAACACTATGAGTTCGGTGAATAAAATAAGGAAATCACAGCTCTTACATTCCTTTCTTTCTAGAACTAGAGACAAGTTTTTACGTGTCCACACACCGTATTTAGTAATCTGTCTGTCTTGTCTGTCTAATCTGGTTTTTATTCACCTCTTTTTCTCCATGCTATGAACACAGCACACATTTTATATCTACATGTACATCCACACTTATTTTCAACAATATCCAAACCCAATACAGGCAATCACTGAGTAATTTCGAGCTGAATGGCGGCCATCTTGGATTATTATTCCAGTTTGTATAGCAAGGCAACTAGATGACTGAAGCTATGATGACCGATTGACATAAGTTAGTACGGTACTCTCATTCCGTGAGAGATATGTCAGACAGATAGGCTGCATGATAATAATATTGCACCGGTATCCGGGTAGATCAACACACTGGATTTAGGCTTTAACATATTATATAGGACAGACTAACAAAACAAATGTATGTTTCTACACGGCCTATGTCAGAATTTGTAACAATTTAATGTCCAACACGGTACAGGTATACCTGTAGATAGAGGCTGCTATTTTACGGATTGCAGTGACATGTTCTAAAGCCTTAACCCCACTCCGAGCTCGGGCAGATATGCACATGTAACAGGACTGGATCAGAGACCATCAATTACCACGTCGTATCACGTGACAAGCCGCCTTAGTAGGGGCCTACTCACGTGAGGCCGTGCCACGCCCCCTGTTTGTTAAGGTGTTTCACGAGAGATTATTGAGCCTCTTTTCATCATCTTCTCCACACTAAGGGCTTACAGAAATTTTAATTGTCACGATGAAGATTCTAATTTTGTTAATTGCTACGGCTGTTGCTGTTTGGGCCCAGGACCCTTCACCATGCATTTCACCTCCACAGTTTCACGTACGTAGGCCTATTATATTGTTTTAACATATCATTTTTATCAGAAACCTTAATAGGAACAACTGATAATTTACCCTAATAAAATAAGCAATAATAAATCATTATGAGTGAAAATAGAATTATTAACACTTGACGATAATATTGTATCAGATGTACATGTACTATAGTACCTTATCGTCTAGGAGGTAAATAAGTTGTCAGGTTGAGGAGGGGGGGGGGGGCTTCAGAGGAGGCCAGTCTGAGAGGGGGTCTCCTCTCGGTGTACATTTTTGTTAAATACTGGTGCTCACCGGGTGCATTTGAGTGGTGTAAAATTGTACAAATTGCACAGATAATTTGTACCCAAATGTCTTATAATATTGGCGATCACCAAAAATATTCCTGGACTTTCACTGATACAAGCTGAAATGATCAGTCAGTTATATAATTCATATAATTTATTTCTACTTCTGTGCTATTTTTGCTTTCTGATTTTTTTTTTTTTTTTTGCCAACAAAATATGTTGAGTGAAGGGAGGCTCGGGTCCAGCCCCCTTCCTCCCACCCCGACTTCTTCGCGACCGTACTATTCATTACAAATATTTCGGAAGACAACTAAGTATCAAGCATAAAACTTAAGACGTATTTGAAGTTTAATTGAAGTTGGGAGATGTGTAATTAGGATGATGATCCGATCCAAAACGACTACAATATGAACAAATGGAAATTGATCGCGCTAAACTTGGAATTAATGAATTACTCAAGTGTGTGTAAAATTCACTCGATCTGAATGAATAGCATTGAGTGACTATTTAACTCATGTTAAAAATCTTGGGTGAAATTTATTTAAGATCGCTTAACTTCCCTCAAACTCCAGTTTACAAATCACTCAAGTTGATTGAATCTCAATCAATCTTGAGTGACTTATTAACCGGGATCAATTTCCACTAGAATTTCGAACTAAATTTCACTCAAGATTTGTCAGAGAGAGAGAAAATTAAAAAAACCTTCTGACCGACGGCTCTTCGAATATGCAAAAGGCCATATTCTGATAGATTTAATGCAGTGCAGTGGTTGCGAGCAGGGTAGCGAACAATTCACTGCGGGTTAGGTTTCTTCTCTGTCACGCGCATGATGGAGACAGTTTACCGTGGTGAAGAGAAAAATAAACCCTCGATAAAAGGGGGAGATATTATGTGCCAAACGTGAGCATTTACGTAAATCTCCAGTTAATGATGTGTCTAACTACAGGGTGATTTAATTTACGACGTTTCTAACCTGTCCTCTGTTTTAAGAGGCTGTAATTTGTTCTATGGCAGACTATCTTATAGTGATTTAACCGTTGACGCACATTTAAAATAAAACAGAAAACAAACAAACGGATGGATTAAGCCGCGGGTTAAATTATTCCAAGACCACCCTAGTCTCATGTCGCTGCCAACACATTTCAAGATATTGTCTACCACGGTCATCCCCGGGTTTCTTCCGAGGTGAGTTTTGTTCATATCTTATGGGAATCTTATGAGATTAAGGACAATCAATTTATAGGATACTAGCACATTTTGTCACCTCAACACCTTTCTCACCCCGCTACAGTAACATATCATATCACTATCCAGTAGCACGGACGCTCGCACGTTCGCACGGCTTCTTTAACCCTATGTAGCCTGGGCTTTTTGGGACCTGTCCAGGCCTTGGGGGGGGGGGGGTCGAAATGGACCCCCCTAATTATTTTTCTTACCCCTTGAGCTAGGGGGCTGAAACTTATTACACTATACCCTTGGGTCAAGCTCTACCAGAAAATGTAAAAAAATCCAAGATGACCGCTTTGATGACGTCACAGTGACGTCATTTTCAAAAACGGCATTTTTTGGTCGATTTTTCGGTCGGATTTTCCGACTTTTTTATTTTTGCAATTTCTCCACAAAAACTGCATGAACAATTAGCAAATATTAATGTGATATGAAATAAAATAGTTTTTGTCCACTTTTCATCGCGGAAAAGCAGAAATTTTGAAGAAATTTGACAAAAACATCACTTTTCTTGTACCCACGTGGCCGCCATCTTGAATTTACCCATGATCCTTTGCTCGGGGGTTATGCAAATAGGCTCAAAATGACTCCAATAAGATAAGCTATAAAGTCACAAAGTTTCAGCTCTCCATTTTTTGCCGTTCCGGAGATAGTGCAGAAAGTTTGGTAGGGGGGGGGGGCATAATTCTCCCCCACCCCCCCAGACCAGGTAGGGTTAATATCACTACTCGGTGGCACGGACACTCGCACATCTCATAGTACAACCCAGAAATATAACCGGATGCGTAGTATTGGAAACGAAGGTTTTTGCATCAAATGAGCATGACTATGATCAGAGCCAAGGTCAATGACGTCATCACCGGAAGTGACAGCATTGTCGGAAGTGACGTTATCACTGAAAGTGATGTCATCAATGGAAGGGACGTAACACAAGAGAATAAAATCATGATCATGATGGAACAAATAATAGTAATAATAATAAAATAAAATAAATAAAGTCCGCAACCTGAGGTTCAAGGAGCGGACTTTGTTATTATTTTTAAAATTATATAAGAAAATGAAGATCCAAGACAGCGATTACTGAAATCGGTTCCGCCACATATTTATTCGGTGGCTCTTCAGGCAATACTGACATTTCAAATGTGAAGGTTCAATATTTACACGTACTCTTTGATTCGTTATGATGTAATAATTTCCATTTGGAACTCACTACAATATTTGGTATTCCATTCAATATTCCATGACGCTGACAATGACGTTTTGAAACATTTCTCGTACTTAATATTCTTATCCGTTACACACTTCATAAGTTTGAAAAAACGGGAGTTGTATTGACGTCATGGTGATTATGAAGTTATGACGTTGTACATAATCACGCCCACCCTACAATATCTATGACGTGATAACATGTAAATGACATCCTTTAATGTCTTATTTTGATATGTATTGTCAAATATATAAATATATATCTTTATGATATAAACTTTCAAGCAGTCACCTCCCTTTAGCATGGTTATCTCCCGGTATTAGAGTTATATTCCTTTAGTAGGGCTTCCGACCCGACATCAATATATCCTCACTCAATAATATATCCTCACTCACTAATATATTCTCACTCACCAATAGTTTAAAGAGTCTGTTATTTGTTTTTTTTTATTATATATGTACATATATATATATATATATATATACTCATAGGACCGTAAAAGTGGGCAGTAGTCCTCATACCGCACAAGTGGGAAGATGGCTTTCTAATGGTTCTACATCCATATATATATGTGGAATCTGCATATATATCCCTCAGCAACCTATATATATCTATATAGCAGCAGTTGCACGAGGCTTTGCGAAAATAATTTCTGGGCAGATGGCCTGGGCAGATTCGTGACCTTGAACTTTCACCTTGATATCTGCCCATTATATTTTCGTGTCTGCCCATAATGTATGTAATATATCTATGAATTTGTGCAGTCTTTTTAATATACAGATATGATGGATTGTTATATCTAAGGCTATTACATGTGTTGTGCAATCTTGTAGATTATTTACGTTTTGAATCCCAGGTAAATTTACTTTCCATTCTCATTGAAGCGACTGGTGAAACAAAATTGCCCTGAAACACGTTTCAATCCCTCTGCAGTTTTCGCAAGGTTTAAATGAATAGTCATAATCAAAATGTAATGATACTCCATCCATTATACTTGAACAATATAATTCATTGAGAATTAAAAACTTGGTAATCATACACTCTGAAATAATTAGATTGAAATTCAATCTATCAGCCAACAGCTAAAGAACGTTGAGTTTGACCAACACTTCTTCAACAACACGACGGAGACAGCTTGTGTGTATACCCCTTAACATGACAGCGAGGCACAAATGAATGATGAAATCATAACCCTGCGGGGAAGGCGAAAGTGGAGAAATCACCCGGACCCAGTGAGCATAATATACATCAGCATATACATCTGCCCAGAACAAACTGGGCAGTCATATATTATATACAGTATATACATCTTCCCAGAGCACACCGGGCAGTCATATCTTATATACAGTATATACATCTGCCCAGAACACACTGGGCAGTCATATTATATACAGTATTTACATCTGCCCAGAGCACACCGGGCAGTCATATCTTATATACAGTATATACATCTGCCCAGAACACACTGGGCAGTCATATATTATATACAGTATATACATCTGCCCAGAGCACACCGGGCAGTCATATCTTATATACATCTGCCCAGAACACACCGGGCAGTCATATATTATATACAGTATATACATCTGCCCAGAGCACACCGGGCAGTCATATATTATATACAGTATATACATCTGCCCAGAACACACCGGGCAGTCATATATTATATACAGTATATACATCTGCCCAGAGCACACCGGGCGGTCATATCTTATATACAGTATATACATCTGCCCAGAACACACCGGGCAGTCATATATTATATACATTATATACATCTGCCCTGAAGCCACCGGGCAGTCATATATTATATACACACCGGGCAGTCATATCTTATATACAGTATATACATCTGCCCAGAACACACTGGGCAGTCATATCTTATATACAGTATATACATCTGCCCAGAACACACCGGGCAGTCATATATTATATACAGTATATACATTTGCACAGAACACACCGGGCAGTCATATCTTATATACAGTATATACATCTGCCCAGAACACACCGGGCAGTCATATATTATATATAGTATATACATCTGCCCAGAACACACTGGGCAGTCATATCTTATATACAGTATATACATCTGCCCAGTACACACTGGGCAGTCATATCTTGTATACAGTATATATATCTGCCCAGAACACACTGGGCAGTCATATATTACATACAGTATATACATCTGCCCAGAACACACCGGGCAGTCATATATTACATACAGTATATACATCTGCCCAGAACACACCGGGCAGTCATATATTACAAACAGCATATACATCTGCCCAGAACACACCGGGCAGTCATATCTTATATAAAGTATATACATCTGCCCAGAACACACCGGGCAGTCATATCTTATATACAGTATATACATCTGCCCAGAACACACCGGGTAGTCCTATCTTATATACAGCATATACATCTGCCCAGAACACACTGGGCAGTCATATATTATATACAGTATATACAACTGCCCAGAACACACCGGGCAGTCATATCTTATATACAGTATATACATGTACATCTGCCCAGAACACACCGGGCAGTCATATCTTATATACAGTATATACATCTGCCCAGAACACACTGGGCAGTCATATATTATATACAGTATATACAACTGCCCAGAACACACTGGGCAGTCATATATTATATACAGTATATGCATCTGCCCAGAACACACTGGGCAGTCATATCTTATATACAGTATATACGTCTGCCCAGAACACACTGGGCAGTCATATATTATATACAGTATATACAACTGCCCAGAACACACTGGGCAGTCATATATTATATACAGTATATACATCTGCCCAGAACACACCGTGCAGTCCTATATTATATACAGTATATACATCTGCCCAATTTTGCCATTAGACTCAATATGGCTAGGGCGCAAATTAGGACGCGTTCCAAATATTTTAATTGCGCCTTATATTCTCTAATAGGGCGCATTTGGGGCACAGTCTTAGGGCGCAGATAAGGCGCAGTTGGGGTGCGATTAGGGCGCATTCCCAGAATAATAGCATGAATGATGTACATGTGCTGGTAGGGCGCAGATAAGGAGCAATATCTTTTACAAGCAAAGTCTGATTTTGTGTTGTTTGGCGCAGTAGATGGACAAGGCGCAAGTAGGGTGCATATTTCTGTGAGGGTAGTCAGATTGACCTATTTTGGAGGTCAGTGGATCAAAGTTGTTCCTATTGTCACCTATTGGATTTTAATTACCGTAACTCATTAATGATAATGTCTAGGCTAACTGACCTTACACTGGGTTTCAGGACTGATACCATACGAGTTATAATGGGATCAGGACCAAAGCCCCATGAACAAAAGCTCCAGCAGGAAAAAATATCTATTGAAAAAGTATGACATACATGTTTACAGTAAATAGGACAAACTATGGCTTGCGAACCTACTGATCAACTTTGCTACGCCTTATTTCTTGATATTTTCAAACTTAAAAAATTGTCATTACCAAAATCTCCAAAAATAAGACTTATTGGTCCTAGACCAAATGTTGGTCTGTGTTCATTTATCCTTGTCATTTGTAGTTTCAATATTAATGATGGAAATATCAGCCCAAATACTCTGTTTGGTCAGAAATGAAATCCGCAGCGCTTATCTGCCCTTGTTTGACGTTCGTTTGTGACGTCACATCAGACCATCTGGCCGGGCGTCAACACTTGTAACGTTCAGTCTCCGGGCGGCTGGTCTGACGTGACGTGACAATCAAGGAAAGATAAGCGATGACGTTTCGCAAATCTGAATTCAGCTGTGCTAGGGGTACCAATTATTAAAAAGATTCTGGCAAACAAGATAATTCAAATTAAACCAAGTAAAGTAGATAGACTGGTGTTTCTATCATTATTCAACCTGTATAAAATGTGAAAAGGAGAATCTAAAAACCTTTGCATTTCACCTTTAAGTACCATGGACACGCATAAGGATAGTGTATACACACCATTCGACTATATTTAGTCAGTCAGGGAAAATGTGACAACTTGATGCAAACTAGATATTTTGTTTTATTCTTTCAAATCGCATCTCAAACATATCATTTGCAAAACTGAACTAAATTTATCAGCACATACATCACTGTAAAATAGCATACTCTATACTTGAACAATCATAAAGTAATCACAATCAATCAAGAAACATTATACATGTAGCCAGTATATAGCCAGTATTTCAGTCAGACAAACAATTAAAATATCATTAAGGATCTGCTAGTCTGAGATATAACAAAATTGGGCCCGATCACTTTATTATTTTCTGATAATCTCCATATCCACTCAAGACCGATTTCCCCTTTATTATATTATGGACCCTTGTTCTTAACTGGGCAACTGTTCACCCATGTCATGTCTTTTGCTGCCCTTTCTAGCATTATACCAGGTGGCATTGTTTGTTCTATGTATTTGAGTAAATGTTTCTTAAATATCGTGTTCTCTTCTTCACTCCATCTTTTCTTTCTTAATTTTTCCTTCTTTGGAGATTCTGGAACTGCATCTGATGAACTGGATGTAGACGACGGTTGTTTGTAAGGTATGTCAGCATCTGAATCATCCAGTTCCAGGTTTTCTTCTGAGAATGAACAGAATGTAAAATAAAAAACAAAACAAATAGCACTAACTACATTGGTGAAAAGGATAATATTCATTGCATTCTAAGAATCGAGAGACCTTTTTCATATGACAGGTGGCAAAGTTCCAAATATGCATGAAATGAAAATTTACACAAAAAGATGGAGTGAGTGAGTGAATATGATTTAACTATATTTCAGTCATATCATGACATTGGGTCCTATTCAGATTCCTTTTCACACCCGGGAACCACACATGTGGGGGTCCTATTCCCTTTCACACCCCGGAACCCGACGGGTGCCCCAGATAGTCGCCTCTGAAGCTGTCTGAGGAGCTGAGGCCTATTCTTACCATGACCTGCGGTGTGCACAGCGACATCCCAGGTCAATCCCCGGAAGCTCCACGGGGCCACAAAAAAAAATGGTTTCCAAAAAGCGGGAAGTGGCCAACAGTTTTCAATGAGGGCAATACATCAGAATTCTTTGCATAAAACCCATATGATATTTATCGAAAAATCTGCATGTCTGATATCTTAGCATAAAGTACTAATGATATTCCACATGAAGTGTGGTCCGAGTCACCTTGAGTAGTACTTGTCACAGTTCTGTTCAATATATGGCTTCAGTCCTCCTCGTGAATAGTTTTAACAGTGCCAAAATTTGTATCAATCTAATCATATCACCACTATCTTCAATAGGAAGCCTGTTTATAAAATATTCACCCGATATCACCACAGTAAGCCTGGAGACCTGTAACACATACTACTGAAAGCCAGCCAGAGAGTAGTCACTTTAGGTATGAAATCAGTGGCATGGAGCACTCCCTATTAAATACTAAGTAGGCCTACATACCTGTCTTATGAGATACGTCTGTTACCTCGCACTCCAGACTCCTCATCTCCTGAAATGGGATTGACAGTAATAAATCTGGTGGTTCCAGTGAGGCTGAACATTTACCAACAGTTATCCAATCAACTGGCAGTTGTCGGTCATGTGACGAAGCCCCTCTCACATGACACCAAAATGACCTCGCTGCTTGATCGCGGTGACTCAAGAGAAAATGTTCGCAGTGTGAGGTTATACTACCACAAACAAAAACACGAACAAACTGTTCTGTTCGAATACAACAAATTGTTCGTAGTGTGAGTTGGGCTAAAAGCTAAAGAAAATTTCACAAGGCATTCACTTCAAGGTAATCTATAGTTCAGTTTAGGAATTTCTAATTTAAGTTTTACCTTGTGTGGTTTGTCTCGATGAACCTGTATCATGATCTCCAAGTTCATCATCGAGTGTGTCTTCTGTTGTGGAGGCAGACACATCGACATCGCTCTCATCCACAGGCCCGCAAAACAAGAGTTTTGGGGGGTGTGAGCGGTGGTATGAGGGTCTCTCCATGCTTTATATAAATCCACAACAAGGCGTGAAACGCACTTTGGGTGAATCGAAAATAAACGGTTTACCGCCAAACAAAATATATCTGCATATTCTACAAGTATCACTTTATATATTCCCGTCGTCAAATTAGTAAATTGCATGTTTTTACCTTTGCCGGGCGATTCAAAATCCAACGTAACTGTCCATCCATCCAGGAACAGTGAGATTATGGCGGGCTTCGTTCTCAATTCTGATTGGTCAGTCGCGACACGCCTCCGGCAAAAGATTTCACACAGTGATCAGGTGTCGTGACTGATCAATCAGAATTAAGAATGAATCCCGCCATAATCTCAATGTTCCTGGATGGATGGACAGTTACGTTGGACTTTGAATCGCCCGGCAAAGGCAAAAATTGGACAAATTTACTAAATTGACGATGAGAATATATAATGTGATACTTGTACATGTAGAATATGCTGATGTATTTTGTGTGGCGGTAAACCGTTTATTTCTCGATTCACCAAAAGTGCGTTTCACACATTGTTGTGGATTTATATAAAGTATGGGGTTATATATAGAGATCCCATATCTCTTGTTTTGCGGGCCTGTGCTCTCATCCGCCCCCATAACTACATGTCTGAAAATAAAACAGTAAATGTATCGTGGTCATTGGTTACAGGGATTAAAATTACCCACCTAGCATGATGTCTAGGCCATTCTCATGGCATCAGATTGTATATTCCCTGTTGTCATATATACCCTCTGATGTCAAAGTGGGGCTAATTGCGGCGCGCAGCTTTTCTGCGCATTACTAAATGAAGCGAACGGGTCTAGTGGACCTCCCGCCACCCCTATCCCCCAAGAAGGGGCCCGGGGGGGACCCTGAAAGGCAGCAGAAAATGCTGTTGGGGGGGGATAATGGTTTGTAAAGACATCAGCTGAATGAACACAGCAAAACAGGCATTCAAATTATGATCTATCAGTCAACAGCGTCAAATTATTATAATACACAACTTGGGTCTATATTACAGGATGGTGGCACTTACTGTCCAACCTTCAAAGGTTTAAAAATAAATCAGTTCTTACATGACACATTTTATATTCTTACATGAATCAGACAGGTTTTGACCTGATGACAAAAATGGTGTTAAGCTACATGTATTGGGTGCTAAAACATTGGGGTCTACTCTAATATGCAGCCAACAACATGAAAATTAGAAATCTATTTTTGAACATGTTTTTCACCAAATACAGAGGTTTGTTGACAAGTAGAGGGCATCCCTTCCATCATAGATAATGCAATTCCATTCCCGGACATGTATATTCAATTTACATGTACTTGCATTAGTTGTCTGGTGAAAACAGTGAAATATTGTTGATATTACATGTACATGTATGAACACACAAGAAATTTTTTTTTCATAAAATAAAATAAAAATCACAGAATACATCACCATATTGAATGTGGTGATGAAAAGAATATTAGGAAAATGTTATGGTAAACAATCTGATTATTCAACCACCTAATTAAATTCAATCACTTAAAGTTTATGGACAAACTGCAATCAGCATTTCCAATGCAATACATGTATGACCTGAAATAGTTTTAGATCAGAACAAATAAAGGTTCTGAAACCATGAAGATATGAGAAAGTTACCAAGGAAAATGCTCCATTTTTGGCTGTTTTCGTCAACTAATACATTTGATCACCCTCTGATTTCAAAGAGAGAAATTCAGTTCCTGTGATCGAATAACAGGATCATTTGCATTGACAGTTACATGTACAGGATGTCATAAAGTTCAATCACAAAGATGAATCGGAGGAATATATTGTACACCTCTACATGTAGCTTATAGTTTCATGAGTTTGTGTGTAGGCATTCAAGTTGGAATTAAGTTTGACTGGAAAGACTACAAGTGGATGTACATGTAATCATAACAGTGCTGGAAATCTATGCTTTACTATCAAAATGTGATATTAGCCATTATGTCATTTATGTGTGTACACTGTATGCCAGCTCTCCAGGGCAGGCCAGGCTAAAACACCCAAAAACCGGCTGTTATGACTTGGTAGACCTGTATTTGATTTAACAGGCATTACATAATATGTGCATAGCAGCCTCTGTCAATTCAATTTACTCCTGGCTAAAGCTTCCACTCCAGCCATGAGTTACATGACCACCCTTCCCAGACTGCACACAAAATATTTTAAACTGCATGCAGCCTTATATTCTTTTTGTACATGTACCATTGGCATCTTACATGTACCATATATATACATGCATGTTTGTTGCTCCAGCTGGATGGCCCACAATGTGTGCATACTAGTAAATTATGTGAGTGTACATAACGATTGTAATAAAAATTTATGCATTCTGCATGACAGAATCCCACATTTGGCAATAGTTCAGTCTCTTATGAAACAAATATCTCACATTTTAAGCTTTTTAAAATTTATTTGTCATCTTTGTACCCAACCATGCCAATACAGTTTGTCAGTGCCAGCTTTGCTGGTATAAAGAAGCCTGTAGTAAGAAGTAAAAACAAGCTCATCTAGGAATGAAGTAAATACAGTACAATTATAATAAACTAAATTAGAAGAACTTAATCAACACCAGCACCATACTGTTCATCAGTTATATTGATGCATTTAGACGATAGCATTTGTTCAGAAATAAAGTTCAGTTAAAATAATTTGGTTTTGATAGTTGTTCAAAAAGATTCGGAAAATATAAATGTCCAGCACACTGAAGTTGAATTCCCATCAAAGGAGTGAGTGAGTGAGTGAATATAATTTAACGTCGCTTTTAAAAATATCTCAGCTGTGTCATGATGAACCAACTAAACACCACCCAGACAAGTTACATTCCGGTGACTTCAAGGAAGAAATCTTTGGAGTAGCATGGAACCTTAAACCGGATCCACCCTATAAAACACTAAGGACAGCGCACAAGACACAGATGTGCAGGAATACATGGTGCAATAAAGACAAATGATATTACAGTGCTATACATCACATTATCAATGTTCCTGTTAATTCCCATCAAGCGTGATATATTTAGCAACTGCAGAGGTGTTATGAAGCTCTAATATTTTCCATGGTAACCCAAATATGTTACCTAAACTGACTGACCGCTCAGCAATAAAAAAAAAGAAAAAAAAAAAGAATAATAACTTTTTCTGACCGACCCACCCAATCTCACTGACCAGGGTCTGTTGCCCCAACAAACAACTTTTTAAAGCCAAATCCATGGAAGTAAGGACACAAGATGCCATGTTGAGCCTGGATAAGTACCAGTATATATGCCTACATGTACTTGTACAAGATTCATATGCAATAACTGACGACACGTGCGATTGAAAACGATGGTTTCACCTCAAAACTTCATAACCATATGTCAATATTTGTAGAATAATGTTTGCCCACTTATCAAAAGCAATAAAGTTATACATAATGCATCATTGTCACTGCACGTTTCCCACATTTAACTCACCAAAAGTGTCAGTTTCTCCAAAAAATCTACTTTTCCAAGTTTAACAATGCAAATTTGAAAGTGACATGGAAGTTGTGGCGCGCATTACTTGCTTAGACAAAAGGGTGCAGTGAAAATGCGGAGCATTTGGTAACTGAATGTACCATGCCTGTATTGTCCACTGTAACATTAATTTTTTTTGCAACAATAAACACATGAGCCCAAGGGTTTCAAAATACACACAAAAAGAATCCCATATTAACTTGATCATGGGATGAAAATTCCCACTCTCGAAAAGGCGGCTCAGTTGGGATGCATTTTCCTTCTCTTGAGTGGAAATTTTCATCCCATGTGATGATCAAGTTATATCATCCTCCATAATGCAGGTGTGTATACTCTGTACACTTCATACCAGCCCCTGCACTCAGATTGGGGCAGTACAGTGAAAACTTGAACCGATAACAGCCAATGAATGTACGGCGATGTAGCGGGGTTCGCCGGGTTCACAGACAAGCCGACTTTATATTGGGAATACGCTGAGAACAGCCTCTTTGCAGTGCTTGCTGAAATGACACATGGGCGTCTCTCCAGTCAAAGCAATAACCGCTACTCACAACTTGAGTTCAAAAGAGAATGAAATATACCACACATAAATATTGCACAGCTGGCTTCTAATTTCACAAATATGGGCATATTCGGAAAGGTCATGAGGTCAAGAAGGCTATTCAGAAAGTCTATTAATATACGACTGATCATAGTCCTGACGAATTCGTCTTCTATATATGGTTCGGTTTTGTCAGACGAACCATGACTATAGAGATCATGAGTTATATGGGATCCTCTTAACCCTTTCACCGATTATTCCCGGTACACGGGGATAACGAGAGTGCCACCCGTACGACCATCCGCGGTAGACCGGGAATACATGTAGCTTTAAACCTGTTCGCCATCACGATGGGTATAGGCCTACAGCACTTGTACTTTTTTTGCATCCGTTTTAACGGAAATCTAGCTATCAAATACTGTACTGGTACATGTATACTTCTGGAAAGCCAAAACCTTGATCAATTTGATTCTCGAAGTTGTTTGTTTGTTAGCAAAAGAAATAAAGCAAAATTAGATGTTGAACGAAAAAAATCTGAGCAAAAAATGCATTTTCCCCCACGTACCGTGTGACGGGACTGTCGGCAGCAGCCGCAGAAATGGAAAAAATCATCGAAAACCTCTTCCTAACTCCTGTATTTTTGAACTTACACGGTAAAATGTGGTATTCCCCAGACGATTAAAACTGCCAACGACGATCGACGAAGTTTATTCCATATTTTTTGATCCACAACGATTGTCAAACAATTAGGGCTGTTCCAGAAAAATTCCTATGGGGGGGGCGGGGGGGTGGGCGGCAACAAATTTGAAGCCCTACCACCCATAGGAATATTGTATTGCTGAACACCCCTATCCACAGGAATAATTTAATGTATCCTGTCGGGAACAACCCATAGGAATTAAATACAAATATGAGGTTTGTCAAAATGTTGGTGTACGTGCCACACTTTTATCCTGATATCCAAAGATTGGTTACAAAGTATCCAAATTAACTGTATCTGCTCATGGACTACTCGCTCATGACACTGTGTCATTTTTACTGTCAAGTTCATGCCTGAAGGCGGTGCTCGATACAATGTACATCCAGAAATTTCGCCCAACATAATACATTTAAAACATAGTTTCATTGTTCGATGATCAACATGACGAAAACAGATAAGAATAAATATCTGTTTATAAATAAATATCAATTGAAATAAATAAAAGAAATATACACTATAAAGAAGTCATCTGCAAAAGGGCGCCAAAATTCGTTCTCCGTCGCATCTGTACACGCACACAATATGAATATAGAACAAAAAAATAAACCTGTGTCGAGAACATACAGTGCCCCTTTCGAATTCATACGGAAAGGGAGAATACTGTATTTTGTTCCACATTTCACGGCGCACGATTCGTCACACTTGTACGTCTACAGCGCTGCAAAATTTTATACGGTGATATTTTACAAGTTTGTGTGTTGGAAATGACATATATAATCTCAGTAAATAGTTTTAGCTGTAGGGAAACAATCACCCATCGGAAATATAATACCCCATTTCGCATTTTAACCCGCCATCCAAAATTAAGAATGCCACCACCAATAGGAAAAATAAATTCTTGCCGCCCACCCCCCCATTAGGATTTTTCCTGGAACAGCCCTTATCCATTTCTTTGAAGATGGATTCCCCCGACGGCCGACGAGCCAATCAATTTATTAAAAAAAATTCTTAAATGGTTTTCTTTCATCTTTGACTCAAAAAAAGACCTAATCTTTTTGATGTCAAGCTGAGTTACTTCAGTTTTTAATTTTCTACCATACCCCGACTTCTAGGACATAGAAAAAGCCTGACCATGATGTATTCTTATTAATATTTCATCAAATGTCCTTCCGCTTCTTCAGCAACATATTTTCCCAGCGTTCGCTGTATCCAAAAAGAAGGCTACAAGCGGTTCCCACTTCTTGAGCCCCAATTTTATCTTGCGTGCGCAACACAACGTTCATCTGGGATGAAAATTGGCACAGGAATCGGACTTGAGCATTTGTGAAAGAAAGAAAGAATAAAAACACCCATAAACAGGTTGAATTTAAGTGATTATATTGTATGGGAGATGTCGCTGGGCCTGGGGTGTGAGGGAATATCTCAGGAGAAAATGAATGTCGCTTGGAAAAACTGTCATTGGGGAATCTGCCGCTGGGGAAAATATCGTCGGGGGAAAATGTTGGTATCCCACATTTTCCACAGGCCAGACAACTGTGTTCAGAGCTGACTCTGATCATGGAGCCTGCTCTGATATATTGTCGAGGTTCACATCGATCTCTTGAAGTACGATAAACAGTACTATTAATACTCGACATATCTCGACAATATATCAGAGTCAGCTTTTCTCAGACTCAGAGCAGTGAAATGTGCATTTTTATTATGAAATTTCGTGGCTAATAGCTATATATTCAATTTAATAAAAATGTATAATATCTTGCAAGCTATTTTCTAAGTACAAAGCCGGGCTTGCAGTGTTGTAACATTGGGACTAACCTATGATGTAAATAAATGCAAAATTGTCAGGGGAAAATTCCGATCGTTTTGGTGAATTTACCCACGTTTTGTTGTATTTCAGCCATACTTTTCAGATTATGTGTGAGATTTCACTGCTCTGAAAAAATGGTTCTGATTAGACTGATATTACTCGTTCTTAGAAATACCAAGCAATAAAATAGAAGTCCGTACTATCTGGTTCAAAAGACTAAAGCTTAGTGATGTTGCTGAAAATCCTAACCGTGGTCAGTTGGTGTGGGAGGGGGTGGTGGGGGGGGGGGGGTTCTATACGTGTGACTGATAAATTCTGCATGATCACTTGTGTACGACCGCCGGTGCAGTGTGCAGAGTAACAGAACCAGAGTTTAGCTAATACTATTGACTATACACTGATACATTATAAGCCTACCTTAATCTGTTTGATCAGCTGATCACAGTCCATTTATCAGACACCAGCTGGCAACGTGCACCGACTGCAGGGTGGCTTGAGTAAACATCGCCAGAGGTCAAACAGGAAACCAACCGGCGCGACACGGGTAAAAAATGACCGGTGACTCCACCTAGCGGGGATACCTGGTATTAATAAATCTGCCCAGATCCCAAACAGGGAACAAACTGGGCAGATGAATGGAAATCATTTATGGACAAATTAGGCTCTGAGGAGCCGAAGTAACGAAACAGTAAAAGTGGGCAGATTGCATCTGCCCACTTTTCAGCCCGTCTGCCCACAACGAGGGTCTAGAAATCATCCACCTGCCCAAATCCCGGGTTGTATAAAACTATATATATATATATATATATATATATATATATATATATATATATATATATATATATTTGATATGGACTTTCGAGTAGAGTTGCCTGGCTTGTTGATTCAAGAAATTCTTATCTTGATAAGAGTTATCTCCTATTAACAGAGTTACCGTACCTCATCTTCAAAGGTGAACTGCAAAGGTTTTTAGATTTTGGGTGTTTTTAAATATTTTTTTAGGTCGATTAATGATAAAAATATCGGTCAACCTACTTTACTTCTTTTCATGTGATTCAGTTTGTCTGCCAAGAGCTTTGAGAAAGTTTGTACCCCTAGCACAGCTGAATTCATGTTTGCAAACCATCATCGCTTATTTTCCTTTGATTGCGACGTCACGTCAAACCACTCTCCCGAAGACAGAAAATTACAAAGTATTGACGTTCGGCCAGTTGGTCTGATTAGACGTCACAAACAGGCGTCAAACAAGGACAGATAGGCGATGCGGGTTTCATTTCTGAAATCGGCGGCGCTTGAAATACCAACTTTGGAACACTCTCTTAAATTTACTAGAAGACAAAATACATAGTCTGATAGTTCCAACATTAGCTATCCCAGGAATAACATAAAAAGAAAAATATGAATTACAAGCGTCTGGTCCGTCATTCATAATTCAGCCGTCGTCCATTAAAGAATACCTGCGTCCATAATCTAAAGACCTATTTCATATTCCATATAACAGTATTAGCACCAAATTCAAAAAAGACAATCATAGTATACATAAACATAGGCTTGTTTCCTGCAAGAGAGAAGCGGTCAACAGTTTTCAATGATGCCGGCAAGACATCATGATGTTCCAAAAATATCTGATCAGTATTCTTAATCCATATGATATTCGTTGTAAAGTCGTCAAGTAGAGAATGATGTATCTCAATTATGTTTTGATTGTGACTGTTTATATGAGCACCATGGGGATCTTGAAGTACCTGAGTTCATACGTTCGCTAGCCCCAGGTTAAGCGGAATTAGGCACAAGTTATGAAACGTAACGCCATAGATCTTGCACGCTACCCTCGTATTTTGCTATCAGCATGCGATATGTATCGCCAAATTTGAGAAACTTTGAGTGGAGGCGCTTGATGGTATAGCCATGTTTTATAAGTTTCTGCGATAATGTTTTGTGACGTTGATTAAAACCGTCATATTTAACACAGGATCTAACAAATGTTACTGGGCGAGGCTTGCATACGCCATATGCTTGCCCTACTGGAATATTACTATCCAGAAAGGGATGGGTTTACTATGTCGAGATTGTAGTCCTCTCTTGTTGGCATAAATTCGACGAGAGAGAATGCCCGCTTCAGTTTTATAGAGATATCGATCTAGATATGATGTGCCGGTAGGGCTATCTGTAATTTCCTAAAAATCCAGTAAAGGTGGCTATATATCCGTCACTGCGTCATTTATATATGGCGCTTATCCACAGTGAGGAGTTCGTCTATATTGCGTTTGGTGAATGCGAAGGAACAGGCTTTGAATTGATCGGTTTTTGAAAGCGCCTGCATATAGTCATATTCATAAGAGAACATATAGATCAGTCAACAGGGATGCACAATTAGTACCCATGGGAATATCTATATGCTGTTGATATATTGTTGCCAAATTTCACATAGATATTTTTAATGAGAAATTCAAACAACTCTATAAACAAAGAAACATCCCATGAATGATATCTCTTATATGTAGTAGAGCTAAGCAATGATTTATAGCTTCTGACGTTAATATATCTGCGATCAGTTTTCTTGTACACAGATACCATTAATGAACTTAGACGGCCAATAAGGTCCTGATGAGGGATTTTTATATAGAGAGTCGAAAAATCCCATGTGGATACATATCTGTACGGTATGTGACCTTTAGCATCAATTTCTTCGGTGAGACTTTTTAAGTTTTTCAATAGCCACATACATTCAACGCCGAGTTTTTAGAAATAGTGGCGCAGTATCTGTCCTAAAATGCTTTTACCTCCTGAAGGGCCCTCGTCAACAGGATTGAAGGAAGCTTGGTGGTGCAGCTTCTAACCAGCTATGAATCTAGTTTTGTATGGTGATTTATGCAATAGGAGTCCAGTATACTTTTGGTATGTCGTTATGATTGGTTGGAAGACAAACACCTCTTTCCTTGAGAAACGTGTTGTGCTGGTTAAATCTTCCAGAGTAAATGTAGTGAGGGGGTGGGTAGACGTATTTGGTGATGATATGATATGCTTACACTCAATTTCTTAACCAGTACCTGATAATAGTAATATTTACATATGAATATTATATTATTTGGAGCTTTGTCTGCTGGAACTGTGACGATTTTACTCTGGAGATTTGCTAGAAAGTCATGCAAATTGAGGTTTCTCAGTACTTGTTTTGCTTGAGGAAGGGTACTTCTGTGAATATGGCGGATCGTTACAACCATCTTGCTTTTGGTGAGGTCCAGCCAATCAGCCTGTACTGTAGGTTCAACTTTTCTCGCTTAATATATACTTGCTTGTAATATAAGTGTTTGAGTAGAGTTACCAAGCTTTTAGGTTTGATGAATTCCGGTCTTGGTAGAGTTATCTCCCTTCAGTAGAGTCACTTCGCCTTCAGTAGAGTTATTTCCACTATTGACCGATCATGCTAATTACTTAGTCTCTATGAATCAAATGGAATGAACTCCATAGTGACGTCGTCAAACCGGATATATACACACGGAAGAATTGTGAAGAGATACACTTCATCCAGTTCTTTTCAATTTCAAAGATATACATCTACCTTCGGTTCAGGCTGTTGGAAATTAGGATTGGGGAAGTCCACCCTGAGCAAGAACAAAATAATGGCTGTTTAACTTTCTCTCCTTCCGATGACTGATTAAGGGCAAGATTTGTATGCTTTAACATTGTCAAAAGTTCGTTTTGGTGAATGTATTTGTTTCTGTCCGCTGAACAATTCTGAAAATTTCATATGTTTTGTGAAATAAATATCCTCACCAAATACGTAAAAAACAGCGGCCTGGCAAATTTACGGAGATTTTTCCGTATTTCTCAATGTCAACTTAATGGGAGCTTGTTCCCTTTGTGAAGAGGAGAGGAGAGGAGAGGGGGGGGACAGCTGCCTGTGACGAGGTGTGGACTCCCCGAATGCATGATGCAGGCTTTACTGTTTAACCTGTCCTTTAGTGTTAACAACCTTTATAATCAATCATTCCCCTCCTTTTATTTGAGCAGTTATGTCCGATATGACATGAAATATTGGGTGAAATGAAATAAACGTCTTTGCATGACATGTAATAAACTTAGTGAACAGTGTAATGGACGGTATCGGCAGACTTACTTGAATTCAATGTCATTTTCAGGGCCGAGTAGCTCAGTATAACCACGGCGCAGACTGGGAGAAGAAATTTATCGTGACTTACGATGAACCGAACAGACGGATGGTTGTCTTTGAGGAGGAGATAAATGTTTTCCCCGGAAGACAGTAAGTATATCTGTTCATAGATAGACCTACACGTTGCTCGGCAAGCAATGCAAAAACAGGAGCACAGCCTGCGATTTTGAGCAGGGTGAGATGGTAGGACGGAGCCCCAATCTGATATACACTTTAAAAATCACAAATGCTGGTCGTTCTGTAATGGACCAGAAATGCATTCGTACCTTACCCCCAGACTCACGGAGATGACCCGAGGACAAACCATTAGTAGCCATCTTGCCTTCAGTGATTGTCTGATGTGGCCGAGTGACACCAGCGGTCCAGATCTGGTCCTGTGACGTCAGGCGGGCATGTGCCCAAAAGTGAATTTCTTCCAGAAAGTAGCTGAATAACATCGCTAGAGTTACTACGATGGTGTCCTGGGCGTCATCATGTACCTGACATGTGGTGATATTATTTCTTAAAACATCGATATAGTTTTAAATTGCAGAAAAGATATAAATCAACCAATCGGTGATGCAAAATGGTAGACATTACTAGCCCTTATATCTCTGTGAATCTGAGAATCTGACACTGAATGACACTCGTAGGCTACTTGCCGTAAGAGCGCTATAATAGAATACGAAAGTCACATGCATTATAAATTTATAATGCATGTGGAACTGTTAAAGCTCTGAAACTTGGGTGTCACATAGTTCTGTGTCTCCACAAACGTAGCAGCAAGAGTAATTTTTGCTCGGGCAGGCGCCACACCTCCTTCAGAAAATTCGTGATTCTATTTCGCCTCAGTGAGCAATCTTCAGAAACTAAGCTATGTTTTTGAAAGAGAATTTCTTTCTCATTTATCCATATAGATTTTTCGAATATTTGTTCTTCTACAACGAAAACCTCCAGTATATCATCAACCTGAAGACGAAGGTTTGCACACGGACCACTTCTGGAACATTCACGCCCATTGGAGTTCGGCCCAACGCCACTTTCGAGGACGAGTATACTATTGGCGGCCCAGGAGAGGAAGTAATTGCCAGAGAATGGTCAGATAGGATTCCCAATAGACAACGTAAGTATTCCCGATTCTCACCTCCCTCGCCTTTTATCTCCGAGAACATGATGTTCCAGGATCCTGGTTATGACACTAAAAAAGGAACATATTGGTGCTTTCGGTCTTTTCGAACAGATCACTGCAGCCCCATTTCTGTCGCATAAAACACACGCCTACCAGTGTGCAACTGATATTGAAGTGCACGATTCCATTTCTAACATTTATCGTCGACGCGTGAAATTGTCCATCAGATGTGAGACATCTCGTGGATTACCTCAGTCAATCGGTTGAAATCCATCGTCAACAGTTGCCGTATGCGAGTAGCGTGATCACAGCGATCCGTGGTATGTTTAAGGCCAGTATGTAGATTTTGAGGCTAGTATGTAGATTTTGTGATGGACACATTAAGCATTAAATTTACAGGATTTCTTGAATTAAGACCGATATCAGATATCGCATCTCACTAAATGTCGATTTCCAAGCCAGCTTATGTATGTAGGAAGGGACCCAAATGGAATGGTTCAAATCGAGCTACATGTATGGGTGGGGAGATGTAGAAATAGGATTTTCCTGAAAAAAGAAATAAAAAAACAGAAGTTACACCCGGAAATGCGGAAAGACACCGTCAATTCGGTCAAAATAAACCTTGGGCCAAATATCCCGTGCAGGTTCTCGACTAGACGCCCTCGTCGAGGACAATCGAATGACTGGCAGATGCAAAATTAGGAATTTTCCCAAAACAAGAATCCTGAAAAACAGGGCTGAAAAGGCAAAGGAAAAAACGGTCTTCACATGAACCAATTAATATCTTTCTTGCGGAGAAAACTATAGGGTGTGGTTATTTTTCCTACCTTCCCCACGCTGTAGCGGGCGACGGGAGAGGTCTCGCGGCCGCTTGAATACTTTTACTGGAAAGCCATGATGCGCATGCGCCCTCGTCAGGAAGGCCGATGGGAAACGTTTTGGGCGATAGGTAGATCAGACGTAGTCCAAACATGTCGCGCAGGGGCTCTTGGAACAGACTACGATTGGCGTTGTTTGGCGCAGAAATGAAGTCATAGGGCAAATGCGCAGTAGTAAAGAATGTGGGCATTTTGGGGATGCGCAGGGTGTGTTTGCACGATTGAGGACCCATTATTGGTCGCAAATAGGCCGTGCAAGGTGTCGTGTTGAAGTCTTCGTGGTGTGGGCTAAGCTTGTGGTGGTTTGAAGTGGGAATGACGTCGAGGTTCTCATGCCTAGCCCAGGAGATTTAGCTAAGGAGGCCAGATTTGGGATGCACAGTATCCCGGATCCTTGGTCCAAATATGGTTTGCAGAGTGTCGCATTGAGGCTCTTGTTGTGTATAGTCATACTGTGTTCTGTCCATGGTATGATCATGAAGTCATGCTGAGGATGCACAATCGAGAATTAGTAGAGAAATGCTTGGGCAATCTACGTGTCATCCTAAGACCGCACAATGTGTCATCTTAAAGCACTCGTAGACTACAACCGGAAAGGTTTGGACTGGAAGTGACGTCAAAGGAGTGCGCTTGTGAACCTTGAGGTGCACGACGAAGCTGGGTCATAGTGAAGCTCATTATGGAACGTCAAGAGAGACAACTCTAGGAGTAGAGGAGCTAGGACCGAACTCTCATACAATGGAACCGGTTAGACCTGTGTGAACGGGTATGATGTTGATTACTGGAGCAACCGCCGTAACGTAGTAACGTTCGCATTACCCGCCTTAACGCATCCAAGGCCCGTCTTCAGGGGACGCTCTAACGTTGGACAATAAGACCCCACACACATGTTTCGGGTGAGCTTGGCTGTGTTTGAGCGATCTAGGGACCATCCAGGGTCCAGATGGGACAGCAGGGCCTTGTCTTGAATCTCTCGTGTTGTAGACTACGATGTGTGTGGGATTGAACGGACATGACGTCACGGTGCGCATGAGCTGTGATGAAGTGGAAAGATGGCATTTTATGGGTGCACAGAGATGATTTTGAGCGATTTAGGAGACATTGGTGGTCCCAATGGGTCGTCGAGGGTGTTATAGTCTCTCTGGAGAAGTAAATAACGACTGCCGATGTTGGCACTGGAAATGACGTCATGGCGTGCAGACGTATTCGAGGGGAGTAAAGAAAACGGCATTTCGAGGCGAGCACACAGGGTAGTGTTTGAAATATTTAGGGCAATTCTTGGTCATAAGAGGTCATACAGAGTGCCATAATGAATCCCTCGGCGAGTATACGATGCTTGGGTTTCATCGGTAGTGACGTTATGGTGTGGATGCGCGGTCTACGGATTGTGAAGAAGGAAGGCATTTTGGGGTTGCGGTAGGGTGTGATTGAGCTATTTAGGGGTCATTGTAAGTCCAGATATGGAATGCAGAGTGTCATCATGAAGCTCTTGTCTTGTGAACTGCGACTGGGGGTGGGTTTGACAGGAAGTGACATCATGGTGCCTATGCGCAGCAGAGAACTAGAAGAGAAATATGACAGATTAGGGGTGCGATGTGTCGTATCCTGGGTACCATCCTAAATCCAAATATGTCGTGCAAGGTGTCATATTGAAGGAAAACAGACAGCCATAGCGATCTATGAACAGGATATCCTGCTGCCGCTCGATATGAAGGGTAGCCACGCATAGGTCCTCGCACCCACCCACACGACTCCCATCTATCCGCGAAACATATCCCAAGGTACACCTAAACTGTAATTTTTCTGTAATACGACTCGATTGTGAATGTGCACCATGGCGTCGCTTTCTACCAAGAACACCCTATGACGTATCCACAGCCTTATTATTATATATGGACTAGTGTATAGGGTGATAGATGACAGATAACGCAATTTCTCCCAATATTCTTCTGTGCATCTCCATTCATCTCCAGGGCCACATACCCGCCTCTGTGCGCTAGTATATAGGAGTAGGCATGTCTCAAATGCGTACCCGAATGACTGCGCTTTCTCCACTGCTCCACGGCTTTCCCATGATGACGTAACCACACAAGTCGTAGTCTACAGGACGAGAGCTTCAATATCACATATTGTACGGTCCGTTTAGGCCTCGTAGATCCCCTAGGTGCCCGTGTATACGGACCTACATGTAGGCATGTTCCCAGGGCGCTCCCGAAATTGCCATCCCTCTGCTAACCCCCGAGTGCTTATGCGCATCATGACGTCACCACCTAGTCGTAGTGTACACCACGAACTCTTCAATATGACACCTTGCACACCCCATTTGGATCTGGGATGGTCCCAAAATCGCTCAAACATACCAGAAGATTCAAGGCGACACCATACACACCATATTTGGAACCAGAATGGCCCATAGATGGCTCAAACTCACCCCTGTGCAGCCCCAAAATATCAACTTTCTGTAATGCTCCTCGACTGTGTATGCGCAACATAACTTCATTCCGGTCAAAAGTCTACTCGCCGGGCGCTTCAATATAATACCCTGCACGTCCCAGTGGGTCCAAGAATGGCTCTCAAATCGCCTAAAAACTGGCATGCGCGCCCCTAAAATGGCCTCTTTCGTTACTGCTCCTCTGACTCAGCATGCACACCGTGACGTCATGTCCGATCAAAACACACCCATCGTGGTCTACTCTGCTTGGGTTTCAAGATGAGACACAACATGGCCCATTTGGACCCAGAAGGTCTCTAGATCACTCAAACAAGTTTCATCGATTCCTTATATGACACGCTTTCAAAATGTAGCTTCTCTCTTTAGGAAACGATGTTTCTTAACCGTTTTTCATGGGAAACGATGTGCTAATTGTGCAACATTGTTACGAGAAGAGCGGTCGTCAAAATCGGGAAACATAGTTGCAACACAGTTGCATGCTCGCTACAATGTTGCTCCACGATTGCTACAATGTTGCCCATCAATGTCCCCACTGTACACCAAAGACATGTACATGCATGTGTGTGTTTGTGTTTATAAGGTCTTAATCCCAACGTTAGAGCGTCACTGCTTGAGGACAGGCGTCGGATGTGTTAAATAGGATTTAAGGGCGTTGCTACGTTACGACGGTGGCTTCACTGATTCCCTCTTAAACTGATTCGAACCTTTCGTAGTCTTAGTCTTTTCCATGGGCGTTTAACGGCATATTTGGTCCCAGAATGGCACCTAGAGAGCACAAACACGCCCTTGTGTAGCTAAAATCCATTTCTCTACTACACTGTTAGAACGATATGGTACAGACTGGACAGACCATATCAAGTGTGGTCAGAAGAACCATCGGTGCGATGGTCAAACAGCGATTTGACCAGAAAATTTATGGTCTGTCGCGTCTGAACCATGGAAGTGATGGCCAAATTGACCAAATCCTTTTAACAGTGTACAGCCCGACGAAACTCAAATACTTATATGCGCACCAATAAAATGCCATCTTTCTCTATTACTCCTCGACTGCGTATGCGCATCGCGATGTCATTCCCGGTGCAAATCGCCTCATCATAGTCTGCTTTACGAGCGCTTCAAGACGAAAGTGTGTGCCATCTTTGGATCCAGGTGCTCTCTTTCTCTACTACTTCTCGGAGGAGCATGCAAACCGTGAAGTCATTTCCTATTCAAACCAGGCCAGTTCTAGTCTACTCCCCGAGCGGTTCCAGACGAGACCCCGCACGTTCCACCCAGGTTACCCAGACGAGTGCTCATGCGCACCATGATTTTCCAGCAAAATTCAACCAACCACCTCGAGATCCCTTCCACCGTACGCTACAGCCAGGGGCAGATCAAACAAATGCCCACATCCTATATCTTGCTCCACAAGAGAACTATATATGCTTGTATAGTTCGTTTTACCCGTTTTTGTAAGTACTAATTTTGCACACAACCGCCAGTCTCGTCCCTGACGTCGACGAACACTTCAAGTCGAGACCCTGCACGACCCATTTGGTCCAGAGTTAGCCTACCTAGACCCACAAGACGGGGGTTTTGTCACATATTTCAGGAAAATCCTAGTTTGACATCCACTCTACACATCACGTGTCCGGAAGTGACCTCGCACTGGAAGCGACGTCATAACCGGGTGCGACATCAACCGTGACGTCACTTTCCTCCGAGATTTAACTTTAGCGACTACGCGACCAGATTTTACCTTTTTCTACAATTGGGCTTACATGTTGATATAAGTTTTAAGTGTGACGCAAGACCCTAGACAGTCTAGTACGAGTACATGTTATTAAAACAGAAGTACTATAACTAATGATGTTTATTGTAAAGCCAATTCTCCGTTCCCGACGGGCGCACTGACGTATGACCCCCAGCATAAATTTGTGATTTGTACTTTCCCCCTCCTGCCTATGACTATAAATGTGGAATATTTTAACTGTTGATCAGTAAATATGCATCAATTTATCCTACTCTTCCAAGAAATGACTGTTATGCTTACAGTAATGATAATTTTGCAACTTCAAGTCGAACATAATCCATTTATCCCTGAATGCAAATGTTCCCCACACTGTAAGCATAGAAATGAGAGGAGAAGTACGAACTACAAATTTACGCGGGGAGTCACGCGTCAATGCACCAGTCGGTACGCTGGGGCAAACATTTGTCTAAGAAGTAATCGGGAAAGATGGGGTGCAGGATCCACACTCTCGCTCAGAGTTATCTCTTTTCTCGCTTACCTCCTGCGTTATCAGGCCGTGGGGTACACAGTTTGATGTTACGAGACACTCTCAACTGTACAAGAGCGTTCGCTTCCATGGTTCAAAAGTGTGCAATTTCTTGCGAATAACCAAGAAATACGATAAAGGGTATTGTCATTCCGATTGTTCATTGATATACTTGTAAACAAGGAGACTTCTGATCATTTTCAATAAACTGTGTACTTTTATATTTTAATTTCATCGCAGGTGAATTCTGGATCGGATCTTTCAGCATGAAGAATTGCTTTCCTATCAGAGAAGTCATCATTGCCAACGGCAACATAACGGATACAATCACCACCAATTTCTACGACCTCGTAGAGGGAATCCCAGACCCCGACGACTTCGTCCCACCACCAGAGTGCGCCCAGGCCCGCTTTGTATCGAACCCCACTATGCATTTCAAACATTAGGTTTCGTCAGCAAAATGACTGTTATTACGAGCCTGTGCGACAAAGTATATCAGACGTGTCGCTGCTAGCCAGAACAGCATGCCGGAGATGTCACTTTTCTCTCTCAGAAATCTTTGTCTTTCTTGGTTCTTTAGAATATTGTAACACCTTTTTTGGTTCCTTGTGGGACCAATTTGGTTCTTTACACCAAATATGAACAATGACCAAGAAGGATCAATATTTCCGAGAATGGAGGCAGACATACTTCGTCTAGTTACCGGCTTCTGTTGTTACATTCCAAAGTCTCAAAACGCCTTAATTTCTGTCTCAAGATGGACTCGCTAGATCAGGCTCAACATAACCCGGATCAACCTGCAACGCGGCTGTATCGTCCCATTGATATCGGTGCACATTTAGCCTGCATCATCCAGTTTATGAAAACAAGAGTACCGTACATCCGGGCATTTTTCTCTTCTTTCCAATACATTTTACAGAAATTCTATGATTGGTTGGACTTTCTCCCAAGTTTCCCAACGGGCCAATGAAAATGCCACATTTTTGTTTGATAGGCACTGATTGGTCAGTAAAACTTCACTGTCAATGCAGTGTTGTGGTGTATGTAAAAAACTGTATATAAGTGTAACCAATGCACAATGCCTGTAGGCCTGTGGTAACTATATAGATAAGCATATTATGTAAATAAATTTGATATATTTTGTGAACTTTGTTAGCCATCACATTTTGCTACACAGTATACATACATGTATGTATAGGATCAAACATGTGTTGCGTGATTCCAAGTGCCAAACTTTGTAAATAGTAATGTAATTCAAACACATATTTTATATTTTGCATAACCTCCCGTTATTCCACTGCAAGTAGGAATAAGATTGTATATTTTGTATTGCTGCTTTTGTAATTTATTATGTGTAGATGTGTTTGAGAAGAAACGCGAAAACGAACAAATTATTTAAACTAAACCTGTGTATATAGCTCTAGCCCGTCAACTCTTTTTTATCATACTTGAGACATACAGCCTGAATCATATGGAAGCAGAAACGAGTAAGATTGGTGTATTTCGATGAGCCATAGCCAATCATGATTCTCGTACTATATGATAGCCAATCATGATTCTCGTACTATATGTCTGTCTTCAACAGCTGTCAATCACCTGTAATATGGTGTATTAAAGATGACAGACACCTTGAACTAAGTCTTGTTTACCAGGAGCTTCGCTGTGTTGTCATCAGCCGGGTGCCTAATATTTAACAATTCAAGGAACAAGATTTATTTAACAGTGCTTAGGAGTGAAAATTCCTTGATGGGTACCGTACACACTCAGCCCTTGAGGATGTTCGCTGGTGGTTTTTGGCTTTGGCAGCCATTTTGCCTCTTTTTCCTATTGGATTATCTCCCTTTCCTAGGTTAAGAAATAGGAATTCCCTTTAAATGCCTTCTAGCCGAGAATTTTGCACACCGACATCCATCCAATTTGATAAATTTCGATAGACATTGTGATTATCTGCAAACAGTTAGAATATAAGAAAAAGTTAAATACTATTTATATGAATTTTTCATGAATATGCTTCAAAACTAGGACTATTCCCTATGATTTCTGGGTTATAAAATTGAGCATGGGTCAGTCCACTTAACGTTGCCTACAGCTAAAAAAAACACACCAACCTATATTTTTTTCTTTGTTTTTTCTCATATTACACAATCATGAATGCAACAACACACATTATTCAAAAAGTTAATTACTTTGATTTACCACCAGCGGACATCCTTAAGATTCATCATTTACCTTTAGAATAGTCCAGTCGTACAGCAGTGTGAATTCTCCGGTAAAGGGTCGTCATTTCATTTCTGGTAACAAGCTCAAAGTTTCTTAAAGAGCGTAACTTTAATTCAGGTAATATAAATTCGCGATGAATCGTTTTATGAACTGTATCTACTACATGCACTTTCAATGAATTACTGGATTACTGTTAGGCATTTTCAAGTGGGTTCTTAATGATCTCAAGGTGCACCAAATTTTCTCTCCTTTGGTTCAGAAGCGGTCGCTATTCTGCACCGCCATTGTGGTTGTTAGCCGTCATGGCGTCCTCTCGTGGCTACCGTGCGGGTTGTCTCCCTTGAGCAAGAAATAATTAGTGTTCAACGACGAAGAGCCTTTGGAGGCTATCCTACTTCGTAGATTCGATTAGCGTTGCTCAACACTTGTATTAGTGGGTTTGTTAAAGTGTATAACTGATCGGTAACTAGCTAGTTCATGCATCTCTAGTCTTTAGTTGAAAGATGCAAAGCGCGGAGATTCAGGCCTGGACTGAATATCACTGGATGGGTGAAAGTTTCTCAAACTTCTAGTCTCTTCTATGACAAAATATTCTAGTTACCCAAGGAGAATTGCGCTTAATAGCGCCAACCACATATCTGCCTATCTGATTTACATCATGCTTTGACATCAAGTGTCCTCCATATCCAAATATATTGAAATCTTTTTGACTAACATTTTGCTTTTGGTGGCGGGCTAGACTTTTATCTCCATATCCAAATATATTGAAATCTTTTTGACTAACATTTTGCTTTTGGTGGCGGGCTATACATTTATCTTATTAAAACTACAATATTGCTTTTGGTGGCGGGCTATACTTTTATCTTATTAAAACTACAATATTGCTTTTGGTGGCGGGCTATACTTTTATCTTATTAAAACTACAATATTGCTTTTGGTGGCGGACTACACTTTTATCTTATTAAAACTACAATTGCTTTTGGTGACGGGCTATATTAGTAGCTTCGCCTAACAACAATATTACTTTGGTGGCGGTTATATCTATATCTTTTAATTAACCACATTATTTCTTTGGGTGACAGCCTATGAAGAGTACCATATTGCTCACAATGACGAGTTATATTTATAGCATATTAGAAATACATTGTTTCAGGTGGCGGACTTATATCTATGGCATACATTGCTTCAGGTGGCGGACTTATATCTATAGCATACATTGCTTCAGGTAGCGGACATATCTATGGCATACATTGCTTCAGGTGGCGGACTTATATCTATAGCATACATTGCTTCAGGTGGCGGACTTATATCTATGGCATACATTGCTTCAGGTGGCGGACTTATATCTATAGCATACATTGCTTCAGGTGGCGGACTTATATCTATAGCATACATTGCTTCAGGTGGCGGACTTATATCTATGGCATACATTGCTTCAGGTGGCGGACTTATATCTATAGCATACATTGCTTCAGGTGACGGACTTATATCTATAGCATACATTGCTTCAGGTGGCGGACTTATATCTATAGCATACATTGCTTCAGGTGGCGGACATATCTATAGCATACATTGCTTCAGGTGGCGGACTTATATCTATGGCATACATTGCTTCAGGTGGCGGACTTATATCTATAGCATACATTGCTTCAGGTGACGGACTTATATCTATGGCATACATTGCTTCAGGTGGCGGACTTATATCTATAGCATACATTGCTTCAGGTGGCGGAAATATGGTGTTTGATGGCAATAAAATTGATTGACGACGAAATATAATAATTGAGTTTTTTATTTTTTTTTGTATGAAAGTTCACCCGAAAAGGATCCTATGTAGCTATAATGAGAACGTTTTACAGTATTCAACTCAGTGTTATTCCTAGGAAGGTAAAGGTCATTCATCGTCCCTAAGCACTCCCATAGCTAACGCTAACTGTGGTAGCTATTTGCGGTAGCCGTATGGAGTACGATTCATCACAATGGGCATAAAGCGAATTTTGCTTCCTGGATATTCATGCGTTTTACCAAGTGTGTTGATTAGCGTGGGGATGTTTTCACGCTGGATTGGATGGTTTTGCACATAATCTTTGTGATGGTACCAAAAATTACCAATAATGAATAAATGAACCGGACATATTACACCCAACATACCCGTTCCCCAATGGTTAAATTATGTTCATCACGGCCGATGAGGTAAGTTCATCATCATTTGTTTTCAAATGATAAGTAGTCGTGGTAGTATAGAACTGACCGACCTTCGCCGATATGGGGAAGGAAATGAGGTGGCGTGGGAGGAGTGAGGGTTTAATGAGGGTTGTGTGGCATCTGACCTTTGACCTTGGACCTGATGGCCATGGCAACTTTAAGAGGTCACTCCTGGTCACGTGACAGGCGAGTCGGATGTAAAAATGGGATTTTCCGGAAAAATGTGAAAAAGGAACTTTAAAAGCAAAGTGAGGGAAAACAGACTTTACACCAAAAGTGATTTCGTATTGAGGCTCTCGTGTAGTAGAATACGACTCTAATGATGTCAGCGTGACTATAACGTCATCTGTGGCATCAGTAGTATAGAAAGTACAGAGTCGCTCGGGTGCGCACTTGAGAAATTCCAACTTACACCCCTATATTCTAAGCCTTAGGGCGACTAGTGGGCATTGGATGTACATGTAGACCCTGGAATATATCCAGAGAAGATACGAGACTCCTGAAATCATACTGGTGGTGTGGGTAGAGCATTATGGGTTCGCAGTCTATGGTAAGGGTTACCTCCCTTGTACGAAACAGCATACTGATTGAATGGGTGAGGCACGGATGAATGAGTGAGGTGTTTGACTGACTGACTGACTGAGGAAGTGAGTCATGCCCAACGCTCGTCTTAACACAGTGACACGCTAACATGCGGGAATGAGACCCCCAGCACACACATTCACCTATACATACATTGCGGGTCACGTGTTTAGGGTTAGAGAGCAAAAAATGAGGTTCGGTTTGAGAGGACGTTTCATCTTCAAGGTGTTAAGGTTTTAAACAGATTATTCATACGTAGACATTTAGGTTACAAATACACAGATGTTTAAATCCTAAACACATGAAGATAGGTCCGTTCTATACAACTGTGATGAGCAGTGAGTGTAGATGACCAGTGTCCATCACCATATTGGTGATGACCAGTGTCCATCACCATATTGATGATGACCAGTGTCCATCACCATATTGGTGATGACCAGTTTCCATCACCATATTGATGATGACCAGTGTTTATCACCATATTGGTGATGACCAGTGTCCATCGCCATATTGGTGATGACCAGTGTCCATCACCATATTGATGATGACCAGTGTCCATCACCATATTGGTGATGACCAGTGTCCATCACCATATTGCTATGACCAGTGTCCATCACCATATTGGTGATGACCAGTGTCCATCACCATATTGATGATGACCAATGTTCATCATCATATTGATGATGACCAGTGTCCATCACCATATTGATGATGACCAGTGTCCATCACCATATTGGTGACGACCAGTGTCCATCACCATATTGGTGACGACCAGTGTCCATCACCATATTGATGACGACCAGTGTCCATCACCATATTGGTGACGACCAGTGTCCATCACCATATTGATGACGACCAGTGTCCATCACCATATTGATGACGACCAGTGTCCATCACCATATTGATGACGACCAGTGTCCATCACCATATTGATGATGGCCAGTGTCCATCGCCATATTGATGATGACCAGTGTCCATCGCCATATTGATGACGACACTGACCAGTGTCCATCACCATATTGATGATGACCAGTGTCCATCACCATATTGGTGATGACCAGTGCCCATCACCATATTGGTGATGACCAGTGTCCATCACCATATTGGTGATGACCAGTGTCCATCACCATATTGGTGATGACCAGTGCCCATCACCATATTGGTGATGACCAGTGTCCATCACCATAGTGTCCATCACCATATTGATGATGACCAGTGTCCATCACCATATTGGTGATGACCCGTGTCCATCACCATATTGATGACGACCAGTGTCCATCACCATATTGAGTGACGACCAGTGTCCATCACCATATTGGTGACGACCAGTGTCCATCACCATATTGATGACGACCAGTGTCCATCACCATATTGATGACGACCAGTGTCCATCACCATATTGATGACGACCAGTGTCCATCACCATATTGATGACGACCAGTGTCCATCACCATATTGGTGACGACCAGTGTCCATCACCATATTGGTGACGACCAGTGTCCATCACCATATTGATGACGACCAGTGTCCATCACCATAATGATGACGACCAGTGTCCATCAACATATTGATGATGGCCAGTGTCCATCGCCATATTGATGATGACCAGTGTCCATCGCCATATTGATGACGACACTGACCAGTGTCCATCACCATATTGATGATGACCAGTGTCCATCACCATATTGGTGATGACCAGTGCCCATCACCATATTGATGATGACCAGTGTCCATCACCATATTGGTGATGACCAGTGTCCATCACCATATTGGTGATGGCCAGTGCCCATCACCATATTGATGATGACCAGTGTCCATCACCATATTGATGATGACCAGTGTCCATCACCATATTGGTGATGACCAGTGTCCATCACCAAATAAATGGCGAAGGTGAAATATGGTGATAGACCAACTGATATGATGGTCACCTGACTGTGATATTTGGCTTGAAAATAAATTTGGAATTTAATTTCGATTTTTAGGGCAGGGCAGGCAGTGAGTATGCAAGTTCTCCTCCTCGCTTTTCTCGTCAGATGAAAGTGATGTAGCTGCCTCGCTGGTATCATAAGCGCAATGATTTCTTCATAGAGCATAGTTTGACTATAAACTCGCTGAACTAGTTCAAATCATATCAAGTCACCGATTGTTCTGACAACCATTATTTTAGATGAATTAATGTCGTCACCGGGATAATTTTCTTTTCCTCCTTAGATTTTTCGAATATATATTTCTGCACAACGAGAACGTCGTGTATACCATCAACCTAAAGACGAAAGTCTGCACACGGCAAATTCCGAGACCATGGAAGCCCTTTGGAGTTCGGCCCAACGCCACCTTCGAGGACGAGTGCACTATTGGTGGCCCGGGGGAGGAGGTCTTCGTCACAGAGTGGTCGGATAGAATTCCCAACAGACAACGTAAGTATATTTCGGAACTTCTGAGTGGAAATATACGAAAGGTGACCGTTTACCAGGTTTGAGAGAACCACCGCTCTAAAATGGATCTAAAAATGGTCGTTTTTGTCCAATAAAATCAAGAATATATCGACCGAAGAGACATCCGCCATAGGCGACCACAAACATATATTATCCGCATCGGATGGTGTTGAAAAAACAAATTGTCGTCTATCTAATTTGCATAAGAATAGACGACATGTTTTGTTCTCCATTAACAATTAAACTTTGCATACTTTCATCTAGTGAGGTGGCTTAGCAAAAAGATCCTGACACGCTGGATCAAAGCACCAAACTTGGCACATCCATCACTTGAGGCATACAGAACAATATCAGAAGGGGTGCCCCTTGCTCTGGGCCGTGTGACGCCCTCTAGCCCCCAAAAGGGCATCTAAGGGAACATATTATCATTGAAAAAAATAGTTCGCTTCCCAATAGCTTCATGATTCTCGTTATCCTTGAGACTAGGAAGCTGAAACTTGCCACACTATATCTGTTCTTCCAGCTCTACAATAAAATGTAACAAAATTAAAGATGGCCTCTATGATGATGTCACAGTATGGGATGAAGCTGAATCCAACAATAACAATTGAACACAGGATCCTATTCAGTATCATTTTTCTAGTAGGTGTGCCTGCAGAACCGGCATATAATTGGAGTAGTGCACGGGTGCTGAACCATGCACATGTAAATGTGTAAATATAATGGTATTGTCACCCAGTGGGAATAAGGTGTAGTTTCAGACCCCTCCCCCAATCTACCTCTGAACCCGAAGTCGTCCTAAGCACTCTCAGTCATGTCAATAGCGACGGATAGAAGTAAACGTGTCATTTTAATGTTATTTTCATGTTCCTGTTCCTGTTCATGTTTTCCGATCCTTTTCCTGTGTCTATTCACTCTCTGAGATCCCTATAGTTATCCTGAAAATGTTTGACAGGCTTTTGACCGAAAAAAAAAAACACCCCAACATTGCGGGCCTCTATTTTCACACTTGGTATTCCCACAACTATCTTGACAAAGTTCCATGAACATTCGACTAAAGCTGTGTCCATTCAATGGCAATATATAGACCAGTGCTATAACATGTTACTTGTATGTTGCATGTTCTCGGTCCCCATTGGGCATTAAATGTCCTTTTGATTTCTTCTTGGTTTTAGAGACCATTTTTTGACCATACAGCTCTGTTAGCTATCCTGACGTAATTTGATGGCCTTCCAATAAAAAATCCCGGCCTCCAACAGGCGTAAGATGCCCTTTTTGGGATTGTTCTTTTTAGTTTCACTCTGACTGACTCCAACACTCTTCAGATGAAGTTTCGTACCATTCCGTCCAAAAATGTTGGCTGTATACGGCGGTCACAAATATACAAACGGAGACATGCAGAACTAAACACAAGTCCCCGGCCCGTGTAACACTTGTTAATTCAGCTATTCTTCTCTCGAACTTAAAAGTAGAAAGATTGAAATTGGAGCGATATGCAAGAAGTGGGGAAAATTGACGTCTGGCGACTAAAAAGCAACCATATGACTTAACAGGAAAGCTTCCCTTGGCACCTCACCTGCAGACCCGAGAATATGGTGGATTCTCGGTCGTAGCCTTAGTATCTCAGACGCGCTTTTATTGCAGCTGTTAATATGGATACTATGAAGTATCCCCACGGCCCCTAGCAACGCCTTAAGCGGAATTAGATATGCTAGCTCGTGAGCTGTGATGACAGATCAACTCAAACAAATAACTCATCGGATGTTAATGGATGAGCATCGAGGACGTCTGATGAAGTAAACGCCTCAACATGGGGTGTCGTGAATCTGGTAAATGCTAGAATACCCTAAAAAACTGTCCAGTCTTGGACATTTCCATCTTTTTTTTCATTTTACGAGATGAAAAGCTAAATTGTAAATTTTTACAAGAATAAGGGGCGATTGTTTCCTTTTACACAGGCGATTATGTAAACCTAATTGGTATAGGTGGTTTCAGCCACCCGGCTCTCCCTTCTCAAAGAACTTTTCCCTGATACTTCAAAATGAAGAAACGTCGAGAGCTGTAACTTAGAGCAGTTATAGCTTATGATATTGATGTTATTTTGAGCCTGTTGCATAAAACTCGGAGCACAGCTTCATGAGTAAATTCATAATGGAAAACACTAGGGTGTACCAGAAAGTTCTGTTTTCCTCGTATTCCTTCAAACTTAATGTGTTGTTCTTCGTAAAAGTGCTCAAAAGTATTTTATATCAAATAAGATGATTATTTACTAATTTAATTTACCAGGCAGCTTCAGCGAAGAAAATTCCACAAATAAAAAATGGGAAAAATCGGTCAGAAAAATCGTCCGCAAAATGGCTTATTTTGAGAATGTGATGTCACTGTGATGTCATCATTGCCGCCATCTTGGATTTTGTGACATTTTCTGGTAGCGCTTGAACAAGTGATACAGTGTGGCAAGTTTCAGCTTCCCAGGCTGAAGGATAATGAAAATAACAAAGCTGTTTCGAGGCTAACTATTCTTTAAATAACAATATTGCCCCTCAGATGCCCTTTTGGGGGTCAGAGGGCATCACAGAGCCCAGAGCAAAGGGCACCCCTTCTGATATTGTTCTATGTGCCTCAAGTGATGGGTGTGCCAAGTTTGGTGCTTTGGTCCAGCGTGTCACGATCTTCCCAAAATATGGCCCTAAGCCACCTCACTAATCGGAAAACAACTGTTACGATAACAATATACAAGGTAAGTCGCCTGAAGATTTTGGAGCGTTATTATGAATAAGTAAAAAGTTATTAAGCAAATATGACCTTTTTTACCTTCATTTTAGAGAGGTCGTTCTCTCTAACCTTTTTTTGCTTGGGAAGTTCTAACATGGATTTCCTGTAGATCGACGACACATGTGGTACTGGAAATACTCTGTTCAAACTGAACGAGCATTTAGTGTTGTAATGAATTAAAAGTCTAATGCGATATACTTCTCGTGACGTCACCACTATTTGTCTGGTGACGTCACCACTATTTGTCTGGTGACGTCACCACTATTTGTAGATAATATGCATTGTATAAAATAGAGACAGACCTTCGTTGAGATTCTGATCTACGTCATGGTAGGTGGCCATCTTGCTTCGGTGTATTTACGTCAAAGCGAGGCACGAAGGCACGCCTAGCTTCTTTCGACGGGTCCTACTAATTGCCACAACGGACCACAACCAACCATCATATTAACACAACAGACCACAACGGACCGTCAAATCACCACAATTGAACACCGCAGACACTCAAAGTGCGGGCCCTCAAATTTCTACCAGGGACACGCAACGTGCCACAATGCATCCCAAATTACCACTGCAGACCCAAAACATACCACAACGGATCCTAAAGGATCACAATGGACTCCACATATACATTAGTATGGTTCACTTACGACCGTCTACTATCTTGCCATTGTGGTATTTAGTAGGACCGCTTTCAACGTGATAAAGTGATAAGTCAGTGGCAATAAATAATTGGGACACTTTATTTTTAAGTAAAAACCTTCTCAATAGGAGCGTATTTCAAGTGACTTTAAGAATCAAGAGCGACATAATGGGGGAGCGTTGATATGATATTAATTTATTAAGATTGGTGTCCGCTTCTATCCTGGGAAAATAATTCAATTTCTTTAATATCGGATATTCTCATTTTGATTAGTTGGTTGTTTGAATTTTAACGTCGCACCTAACCTTATTGGTCACACGGCGACGATGACCCAAACAAACATACCCTAACAAAACCCTACTCCTAACAAAAACCTAACCAAAACTACAAAAAAAATTGAATTTCGAATTTTAAAAATTAGGCTCTACATATTCTCATTTTGATTGGTGAATGGTACGCATACAGGCTGAATGTTCATTGGTCTGATTAAAACAAGATCTATGAAAACGCCCCCCCCCTCCCACCCCCATCTTACATGGTTTAAGATCTGGAACCAAGTCTCGGGTTTCCTTGTTCAAAAAACTAGCTATCGGCAGATCCAGGTCAGATGTCTGGCCCGTCTCACTTTGCAGCGAAGGGGCGACAGATGCCAGATCTACATGTACATGAGCGACAAGTAAAGATGGTGAGCGGTTTTTGTAGCTCTGATATTAATAAGATTGCTGTTCATTTAATTAACATAGTATAAACTAACCGTTTTTTTCCTTTTCAATGCAGGTGAATTCTGGATCGGATCGTTTAGTATGAAGAATTGTTACCCAATCAGAGAAGTCATTATTGCCAACGGAAATATCACCGATACGATCACAACCAACGTCTATGACATTGTGGAGGGAATCCCTGATCCCAACGTCTTCATTCCGCCAGCAGAGTGTGCCCAGGCCCGTTATATATCCAACCCCTCTTTTGCATTTCCATCATTAGATACCGCCAATAAAGCGACTGTTCAGCATAATGTTTTTGTCTCCTCTTGGACGTCTGCTCCCACCTTCTTATCGCATATCCCTTCCCAGGATATCGCTCTTTATTCGAAGCTCTACACCTGTTGTAGTGATATAAACACATTTTATTTCAACTGCGTTGACCGTCGCTAGATTGTGCAAATAGAAATTCCGATACACGTTTTATTGTTTTCATTCCATTTCGTTCTCCGTTGAGAGGTACAGCGAAGCGTAGCCGCTTCGTAAACTGTCGGATTCCCATCGTAAGATCTTACTTTGTGGTCATTGGAGAGGGTGCGATGATTAATTGCTCCATTTACCTAAGGGTTTAGATAAATTAGCACCCCATAAACCCACTTCATGTAACTCAAATACGGTGATATGGATGTTCATTGAGGCCCATAAGATATTACAATCGATATGAACACCTACCTACATTCAAATTCAACATAGATGGCGCGTAAGTTGTATAGAACATATCCCAAGCCCAGATGATGCAATACAATAAGGACATGTTCCAAACTCATACGTAATTGTCCCTGAAAGAGAGTTTCGTCAATAGCAGAGAAAGCATATCATGCATGTGCAGTAAAGACTTCCGGTTTTTGCTCCGGTAAACAAGTCCTATTCCAGCCGAAGAGTTGATCCAGCTGATCAAATTATATACGATATAATTGCCCTCTGCAGGACTATCCCATCCCATGGAGGGTTTCACGGCCGTTGTGTAAATTTGACCGATGACGTTATCGTGCGCACGAGGAGTCGGTGAGCAGTGGAGAATAAACGGGATCTGGTTGCGCATGCACACCGTGAAAGCAATAGCGGAAGGCCATGTTCGGAGGCATAGGGGAGTGTTTGAGGAGATGTGGGCCATATGGGTCCCAATCTGGCGTACATGATACCGTATTAACGCTCTTATTGTGTAGAGAAATCCCGCGTCGGTTGGCCGTTGATACGCGCATGCGCAATCTGGGAGTAGTAGAGAAAGCGTAGGATCGCTCGAATGCTCACTTGAGACTAGGCGCCTACCTACGTCTCTATACGCTGGAACATGACAAGTGGGTGATGAATGTGCTCTTGTTGTGTAAGATATCCCATCCGTCATGGGTCCTGACCAGTGAATGTGGACCACACTGTGTCCTGTGTGGTGCCTCGTCGTGCAGATTAGACTGGAGTGGGTGACCCGTGATAGATGCATTCGTACTCGGGGAGTAGTAGAGAAAGGTCTAAGATGATCTTAGGCCTCGGGTGTATAGAGTGTAGATTCAATCTCATCAAGCAGCCCTTGGTTTGAAATAAGACTGATGTGGTTGTCCGGTGATACGCGCTTGCGCACTCGAGGAGTAGTAGAGTAAGGGCAAGTTCTGAGGTGCGCATCCGCACGGTATTGTATGACCTTGGAGTGTATACAGGGAAGAGTAAATCCACATCAAGTAAACCCAATGTAGGCATCATTGTGGTCACGCAGGTGGTGGTAAAGTAGAGGGCGAATCTGTCATTGGTATGTGAGTGGAAAATATAGATAGAATCAGAAGAGCTAAAATTGGCAACCGATAGTGTTTCGGTCTAATAAACAGAGCGGAGATCTATATACTTTCTTTTTGCGAGTTCCACAAAAGACACGTCACACGTCACACAGATCCGTCTTAGTCTTGGAATGATAAGATGCAGAAACGGACTTTACACCCAAAAATGGGGAAAACCCCGAAAAATTTTGCCCTAAAAGTTAGTACAGGGTGTCATATTGAAGCTCTTGGCGAGTAGAGGACGCCTAAGGTGGAGTGACGTCATGTGGAGTGACGTCATGGAGCGAATATGCATACGAAACATAGTAGCGAAGCTGGGCATTTTGTAGGTGCTTTCTTGACTGATTTAGACGAAAAAACTCATCCAAATATGGCGTGCCGGGTGTCATATTTAAGGTCTTGGCGCCCGGAGGACACTTGAAATGGTTCGAATGGAAAGTTACTCATGGTGCGCATGCGCAGTCGATGAGTATTAGCGAAAGTGAGCATTCTGAAGGTGCGCATGGGCATATTTAAGCGATACAGGGACCATCCAGGGTCCCAATGGGCCATGGAGGGCGTTAGCTCGAAGCTCCCGGCATGCAGACTACTGTTGGGGTGGATTGGAAGGAAAATCCCCGCAGTCGAGGCGAGGTAACGAAAGTGGGCATTTTGGAGGTGCGAATTAGGGCCATATCTCATCCAAATAAGGCGTCCATAGTCTCATATTGAAGCGCTTGCTGTGTAAACTACGCTTTGGATGGTTTGGACGGAAAATAACGTCACGGTACTGCGCAGTCGAGGAGTAGTAGCGACTTCTATGTCTACGTAGTAGAGAATATGCAGTGTCGCTCAGGTGCGCCCTTGAGACATGAGTAGTAATATAAGCACATCTGCGGCCGCAAGGCCGCCAGAGGTCATGGTCAATATAGTTCCGTCACGTGATGATCACGTTACCGGAAGTACCCCGGGGGCATGTATTCCTCCGCGGTGATTCAGTCTTCCGCGGTGATGCGGTCGCGGGAAGAAAGTAGTCCCGAAACTTCAAATACGCGGGGGTCGGGAGAATCTTCGGGAATGTCCGGGAATCTTCGGCAATGTCCGGTCATCTCCGGCAATGTCTGGCCATCTCCGGGAGTATATAATGGTCAGTAAGCCTTTATCCTCCCTTTCAAAGCATCAATGGAATGCACGTCATCAAACAGGATCTCCGAAAAAATCGCCAGCACTATGCCCAGCATAAATTGCAAGTGGGGAGCCCTCAGTTTCTGCACATAGCCATACAGCGAGAGAAGGAATACCGTATTGGCACGAAAAAAAGACTTATAGTAATGAAGATGACCTATATGTGCTGTACGATGTTACTAATACGAGTCTAGGATCAGTGCGACTACAGGGTCGAGCGTGTCGTGTCCAGTATATCTCCGCAAAAAATAAACACACAAAATGGCGGCGCTGCTGTTGGAATTCCCCTTTTGGCATCGATCGTTCTGCCATCTGGAAGCAAGAAAGACAACTCGGACTAGGCGAAACCTCTGTGGGTCAAATTCCGGGTGACCTCCCCTGTTAGGAACATTTGCATGTTAATCTATGCGGGAATGCATGTATGGGATAAGGGTGGTCATTTTTTTGTGGAATTTACTATGGGGTGTGGCATCTTGGTTTCTTTGTCTCGATCTGTAAAACACGATGGGAAGCGTCTCGAAGCCAAGCAGTGAATGTTTTTGAAAAGTTCAGGTAGGTCTGGCAATAGGCTCATACTGGCGCAATGGACAATGTTGGTCCCACTGGGAAACCCACTCATGGACATTGGCATCTTGTTTTTCTCGTCTCGAGCTGTAGAACACGAAGGAAGGGGTCTAGAAGCTAAGCGACGATTTTTTTGAAAAGTTCAGGAGGTCTGATGGGGTGGATAGACCCATACTGGCTCAGTGGGCAATGGTTGTCCCACTCGGAAACCCACTCATGGACATGTGCGGTATGGGTTGTGGGATCTTATTTTTCTCGTCTCACCAGATAGAACACGATGGGCGGGGTCTCGAAGCCGAGCGATTAAATTTTTTGAAAGAGTCACTGTGCACATGCGCAATGGGCAAGTACGGCGTCTTTTGGCGAGGGTTAGGGGGGCCCATAGTTGTTTGATTGGGTCGTATGATGTCTTATTTTGACGCTGTCGTAGAGGAGCATCCAACTGGACTAATGTATGGTCCGTTTTCATCATTCTGCTCATGCGCAGTCTGGCCGTAGTATAGAAAGCAAGAACTTTGGAGGGTCGTGGAGGGCTGTTGAGTGATTGAGGGACCATCCGCAGTCCAAATGGACCGTGTGAGGTATCAGTGTGAAGCTCTCGCGGGATAGAGTCAGACTGGCGTGTTTTCTAGTGTAAGTCGAGCCAATCTGCGCATGCGCAGTTGGGGTGTAGTAACTAAAGTGATCATTTTGGGGGTGAAGATGAAGGTGTTTGGGGTAGAGATGGACCATCCGTGGTCCAAATGGACCGTGTCGGTTATCAGTGTGAAGCCCTCGTGGTGTAGACCACGACTTGAGGGATGTCCACGTCATCTGTGACGTCATTGGAGACGTCATCAGTAGAAGTAGTAGCGAAAGTGGACATTTTGGGGGTGTGAAGTCCACGCCAGCTGTGACTGATTGGGTTTGAACATATAAAATCCGGAAACACGGACTTTACCCCTACAATAGGAAAAACCCTTTCAACCAGGCCTAGATGGGCTAATATGGCTTCCCAGCCGATCGGAGCCTATGTTGCCATCTGGATGCAGGGACGACAACTCTGAATAGGCGGAACCTCTGTGGGCCGAATTCGGGGTGATCTCCCCTGATTCGAACATCTGCATGTTAATCTATACGGGGAATACATGTAGAAAAACCATATCATTCGCCGTCTACATACAAACAGCTACAAGATGACACCCCACACGATCCATTCGGACCACGGACGGTCCATCTCTACCAGAAACACCTTCCTGCACACCACCAAAATGCCCACTTTGGCTTCTTCTCCTACTAATGACGTCACCGACAATCTTAATAAATTAATATCCTATCGATGCTCCCCAATCGTACATGTCGCTATTTAAGATCTTGCGTATTTCAATTGAATTTGGTGTTCTGAGCGCCCATACTATGGATATTTAATAGTATTATGACATAGTCGCATCTGGACTCATCCATTTGAAGTCGGGGAGGGAAAATAGGTTCACTCTGTCCATTTACCTCCAATGTTTACACTAAAGATCAGTCTATATATCTATCCCGTATTATGGCGCCACAATGTCGGGAACACTGAACACGGCAACATGAAAAGACACCCCGCCAGCGAACCGGGATAATTCGGCTGAGCCAACCAAAAATTCTTTGTCATCAGTGTTCCCTTCGAAGCACTATGAAGCGTTCTCGGGATTGGTTTACACGCGAGTTACTGCAAGCCTGTTAGATCTTACAAGCGACATATCGAAATGGGGAGCAGATACGATTTAATTTTAATTAGATTGCGTCACCGATGACGTCACAGATGACGTGGACATCCCTCAAGTCGTGGTCTACACCCCGTGGGTTACAGGATGACACCCCCCACGACGCATTCGGACCACGGATGGTCCATCTCTAGCCCAAACACAATCATTCACACCCCCAAAACGCCCTCTTTCGCTACTACTCGTATTGATGACGTCACAGATGACACGGAAATCCCTCAAGTCGTGGTCTACACTCCGAGAGCTTCAAGATGACACCCCACACGATCCATTCGGACCAACAATGGCCCATCAATCATTCAACAGACCCCATAAAATGCCTGCTTTCTATACTACGGCCAGACTGCGCATGCGCAGAACGATGAGGCCGGACTAGACACCAATCCAACCCGACGCTACCCCAAGAGAACTTCAAAATAAGGCCTCCCACGGACCAATCGGACCACTATGGGTCCATCTCAACCTCAAAACGTCCATTTCAAAGCCCTTTTTCTACTGCGCATGCGCAGACAGATGCTATTCCCACCCCACACCTATCCAGCTGGACGCCCTCCCCCCATGAGAGGGTACATACTTCATGTAAGATATCACGGGAAACGAGCCTAGTTCACCATTTAGATAAATAACACTTTTCAAATATGGGGTGGGTGGTCGGGGTTATATTACAGAAAGGATTTGTATGTAGGCCTATGTCTTTACGAACTTTCAATTTTAAACAGCGGCGTTGCGGTCTTGTAATCTTTGGACGTACATCTTTCCGAACTTTTAATTCTAAACAGCGGCGTTGCGGTCTTCTGTTAGTTTGCATACTGTCAATTACTACACAGCGGCTTTGCGGCGTTGCTAGGGAGGCCTAGATATGACAACAGGTTATAACTCTTGATCGGATATGATGTGTGTGGATATTTAAATTCTCAATGTCAACTAAGCCAGCTCTTCACATTGGGATAGCTGGGAAACTATCAGTTTCTGCACAGCGGCTTTGCGGCGTTGCTGTGTTTCACTATCTCCAACGGGATAAATGGGTCATGCTAATAACTGAACAGCCGATCTGCTCTTTCACAGGGTTGGTCTCATGCTCATATAGGGACTACCATCCTCTCAACAGCGCATGCCCCCCTTTCACAGGCTCATTTATCATCCCTGCCTCCAATGGCGGGAGTTGAATATTACTACGTTGCTATGACATCTAGGGGAAAACCCACGTACGCACGGTTCAGTTTTAATCCGGCCGAACAACTCCTTCAGTTTTGCACATGAGCAAAGTAGGCCTATTTTTCATATTCTCTGTGCAGATAAGCAGGAAAAATAATCTCCAGATAATTATTTTCAACTCCAGGTCAACAGAGGTATTATGCAGACTTGAAAAGTAATAGAATGTTCGGCAAACATCTATTTTACTATATATGATGTCATATCCGGCGATGTCAGCGCAACCCGGAATCCAGTCCCAAAATCTGACTGGTGGCGGGTCAATCTCACGTTCGGCTATTTCCGTATTCAGCGTATAATCTAGCCTCTCACGTGGAACGCAGAACTCCCCATCTGTGTGGGGAGTGTATGGCCAAGTAGTGAACCGGCAGTAGTATAGAAAAGCTAAATAGATACTATAGCGCCTCACTGCGCATGCGCAGAACTTGGGATGACGTCACAATTGGGGGAGGTTGGGGAGGTGCGCATGCGTGTGTGTGTGTGCTGGGTACAAGATGGCGGCCACATGTGTGTGTGTGTGCTGGGTACAAGATGGCGGCCTAATGTGTGTGTGCTGGGTACAAGATGGCGGCCACATGTGTGTGTGTGCTGGGTACAAGATGGCGGCCTAATGTGTGTGTGTTGGGGTGACTGGGTACAATGTGTGCTGGGTACAAGATGGCGGCCTAATGTGTAGGTGCTGGGTACAAGATGGCGGCCTAATGTGTGTGTGTGCTGGGTACAAGATGGCGGCTTTGTGTGTGTTGGGGTGCTGGGTACAATGTGTGCTGGGTACAAGATGGCGGCCACATGTGTAATTGTGCTGGGTACAAGATGGCGGCCTAATGTGTGTGTGTGTGCTGGGTACAAGATGGCGGCCTGTGTGTGTGTTGGGGTCAATGGGTACAGTGCTGGGTACAAGATGGCGGCCTAATGTGTAGGTGCTGGGTACAAGATGGCGGCCTATGTGTGTGTGTGTGCTGGGTACAAGATGGCGGCTTTGTGTGTGTTGGGGTGACTGGGTACAATGTGTGCTGGGTACAAGATGGCGGCCTAATGTGTAGGTGCTGGGTACAAGATGGCGGACGGGGTGAATGCGTACAATATGTGCTGGGTACAAGATGGCGGCCTAATGTGTGGGTGCTGGGTACAAGATGGCGGCCTAATGTGTGTGTGTGTGTGTGTGTGCTGGGTACAAGATGGCGGCCTATGTGTGGGTGGTGGGTGCTGGGTACAAGATGGCGGCAATATACAATGTAAGAGTTGGGTGGTGGGTGCTAGGTACAAGATGGCGGCCATCCTAATGTGTGTGTGTGCTGGGTACAAGATGGCGGACGGGGTGAATGAGGAGTCGATTTTTAGGGAAAGGGGTGTATTCATTGCAATCTGACTTACCTGACCTGACCTGCCTGCCTGCCTCCCTGCCTGCCTGCCTGCCTTCCTGTCTGCCTGCCTGCATTCTGCCTGTGTGGAATGCATGTCCTGACTTGGTTCTGGGTTTTTTCCATCACGGTTGTGCGCAGGTGTATGACGTCACTTCCGGTCTGCGTGAATCGGGCGTGACCTGGGACTATGGGATGCATGTACTGACTTGGTTCTGGGGTTTTTTCCCTCACGGGGAGGTCACGTGATCAGTTCAAGGTCATATCCATTTTTATCGATATGTCAACCCCACACCCAGTCCATTAAATGCTCCTTCACCTATGCTTCAATTTGATACCTCACTCGACCTGTGGTGTGAGTGAGTGCAAGAATGTATTCATCCGCGGTGATGCAGTCATGTCTGGCGGTGATTCGGTCTCGGGAAAAAGCTTCCTTGCCCAATGCCTACGGACTTTACCGAAGATACACGGACTTTAACGAAAAGACACGGACGTACACGAAAAGACGCGAAGGTGAACGCCATTGTGGGAAACCTCCCACAGACAGGTCAGTACATGCATTTCTATGTTGTTCACGCATAATAAAAGGATTGATCTGTAATCTGTGTTGTTGTTGTTGTTGTTGTTGCTCCCTTTTTTGGACTAACCCATCAGAATAGTACGTATCACGGACTACACCCGTAGAGCTACATCTGGTCTATAAAACATGTCCCTCTGGATCCCACACCTTCATTTCTACAGAGCCATGGCGGAGATCCAGCCCCATGCGACTCGCATTTTACAGTATGCCACCGTGGTGAATTCATTCACGGGTTACCGAGCAGTGGTCCGGTCCATGTTTGCAGATGGCGACGACAACGAGGGACGACGCCAGATCCTGAACGAGTTCACAGAAGCGGTCCTCCACAGAGTGCACTCGATGGAGAGGCGTGCCATCACTCACCACTACTGGACTATGACAGCCATCCTTGATGCTCGCGCTATGGACCAGGAGCGCTCACGCCGCAACCAGCGCCGGCTGGTTGGCCTCATACTAGTCTGTGCCCTATTCACCCTGGCGCTGTGGTATTGACACTATAAATACAGGGGATGAGACAGAGTGTGTGTCATTCTCCGTTCGACATTGAGAGGAAGCATGTCATCACTCCAAGCCATCCTGACGCTTACACCCAATGTGAAGTTATACGTGTATGAAGCTAAAGTCACCCTGGTCGAAGATTGTGGAAATATTTGCTTTGAGCACGCTGAGACTTTATCGGATAGGGTGACACTAGAGCGTGATGGCTGGACTAAGTTTAAACGGGTGTTGAGCGGAGAGTTAGGCGGACACCTGATTCACCTGGACAATGCCATCTACGTATACCATACTGCGCTCTACCCACGGGTGGGTCGCTACCAAGAGCCGGCGCGAAGTTTTCTCTTAACACCCTCTCTGTGGTCAGCCTTGGAGAAAGTAGTCCCTCTGGTGGACCAGTTATTTATACCGGACGACCGATCACCCGACCAATTAGCGTGGGTTCGTGCTATGGAAGACGCGGCGGCTGAACCCCATGAACAACTACATGAACCCGACGACGATGCCATTGATTACCCCGCTAGACTCAGTCAGCCCAATGACATGACCACCTGATCCTTTGATCTCACGGGGTTCTCCCTATAAATACGAGAGACAGTGAAATCTGGTACCATTCACGTACTGACCATGGCGGAGCATATAGTACTGGCGTATTTCAGCTTGACCCCCGAGGTTTTCCTGCACGTGTATGCGGATAAGGTCGATATCATGGAGGAGGTGGTGGGAGACACGGACCCTACACAACCGTGCCCGGCTCACATTCGTCTGTCCCGGGAGGGCTGGACCAAATTCAAACGGGTGTTGTCTGGTGAACTGGACGGCGACCTCATCCACTTGTGTCACGATGTGTGCATCCGACGCGGCCCTTTCTTTGCTCAATTGGCTCGGCTAGATGGAGGTACAGTGCATTTTACCCTTCACCCTGATCTATGGTCTGCATTGGAAGATGCCGTGGTGGATGTGGATGAAGTGCTTATCAAGCGGTCATCAGACGAGTTGGACTGGTCATTGACCATGGCCACTGTGGAAGTCCACGAAGAAAATCAGAAAGAAACTCCGGCCCAAGATATACCCGTTATAAATAAACGATAGAGCCAGGGTCCATCATCATTTGTCACCATGAAGCGCTGGGAGAAGGTGTTGGATAACTTATACTACAGTCCCGACAGTCCGGCCCGAGATTGGTTAAGAAGACAAGACACCTATACCTTACATCGATCTGTCCGTCGCCATTTTCTACGGAACCGGGTCATCGTTGGAGGAATAGATGCCCAGTGGCAAGCGGATTTGGTCGATATGAGCGCCTTTGCCAAACACAACGATGAGAATCGGTATATCTTGACGTGCATCGATATCCTATCCAAGTATGCGTGGGTGGTACCCATCCGAACGAAAACGGGAGCAGATCTCATAGCGGCGTTCAAAGACATCTTCAAGACCGGGCGCAAACCTTTGTATTTGCAAACCGACGAAGGCACGGAATTCCTCAACAGACCGTTCCAAGCCTTTCTCAAGAAACAGAAGATGTTTTTCTTCCATACGTACAACGAGACCAAGGCTTCCGTGGTGGAGAGGTTCAACAGGACATTCAAAGGCCGCATATATAAATATTTCACCTATAAGAATACAAGGCGGTACATCGATGTTCTCCCGAAACTTGTGAGGGATTACAATGGAGCCTATCATCGGAGTATAGAGAGAGCCCCCATTACCGTGACCCAACGCAATGAAGCCCAAGTCCGGCGTGTCTTGTACCCCAGGTCATCGCAGCGAACGACGAAGGCGGTGTACAAGGTCGGGGACCCTGTACGGATCAGTAAAGTCAAGGGCAAGTTCGAGAAAAGTTACTTGCCCAACTGGAGTGATGAGCACTTCCTGATTAAACGGCGCCTACCCCGACAGCGGCGAGTCTATGAACTGGAAGATCTCCAAGGGGAAACGTTGCTGGGGACGTTTTACGAGACGGAATTACAGCCTGTTGTAAAAACACAGCAAGACTACTACACGGTGGAGCAGATTTTGAAAACGGAACGTCGACGTGGCAAACTGTTCCATTTCGTAAAATGGCAAGGCTGGCCCAGTTCCTTCAATTCCTGGGTCGCTGCCAACCAGGTGAAACGACTATATAGCCAGACACCACTGCCGTCCTCCTTCATTCCACGTCCGACCCCAGTGCTATGGACCAACAGCAGCTGCCTCCGAAGACAGCGTCTCGCAAAACGCGCAAAGCGCAAGTGGTCTTTGGGGTGCTATTGCTAACCCTGCTGAGTGTGTTGTACGGAGATGTGTTTTACGACGTAGCCTATGTCAGTACGTTACTTAACCAACTGAGAACACCAGCCATCAGTGAAACGGGTCTACAGAGAGCACCAGTCGTATCGAACCCAGTCACCACCACCACCACACCCCGCGTACAAGCCACGTCGAGCTCTACACTTACACCAAGTACACCTACTACGTCTCAAGACCCACCGGATTTCATCCCTCACAGTGAACCGTCCACCCACGTTGTACCCACCCCCAGCACCATCTCTGAACGTGAACAGACAACGATGACCGACGTTGTACCCGCCACCACTCCAGTTCACTCGTACGAAATTTACAAGAGCGGGTTACCACGACAACGGATAGACCTCAAACCATGGACCCTGGGTGGCAGCATCCCTTCACTTGCGTCATCGCAGGACCGACGGGCTCCGGCAAAACGCACTTCGTCAGGGAGCTCCTTCAACACGCCGACAGCATGATCACTCCACCCATTGCCAGAGTCGTGTGGTGTTACGGAGAATGGCAGGAAGCGTATGCAGCAATGCCCCACATCACGTTCGTGGAAGGCCTACCCAACCTGGCCGATTTGGAACCTGACACCTTGGTGGTTCTGGATGATCTCATGGCGGAGACGGATGCACGGGTCACCCAACTCTTTACCAAAGGCAGCCATCATCGACGGCTCAGCATCATCTACATTGTGCAGAATCTGTTCAGTAAAAACAAAGAACATCGGAATATCAGCTTAAATGCCCACTACCTGGTGGTCTTCAAAAACCCGAGATACCACTCAACTGCTGCACCTGGCGAGACAGATGTATCCCGGCCGCACACCGTTTGCGTTGGAAGCCTTTAAAGATGCCACAACCCCTCAGCACGGGTATATGCTGTTCGACCTCAAGCAAGCCACCCCGACCACCTTCGACTACGGACCGGCATCTTTCCCGGAGAGACCCACCACGTGTACATGCAAAAATAATGTAAACACACCCACAGTGGCGCCCCCAGCTGGGGTCTGTGTGTTTGATGATGGGGAATAATAAAAAGAATGAATACCACAGCAGGGTTGACTTTGTCTCGTTCTCTGAAGTAGATCAAAAGAGCAGCGTTGTGGGTTCTAGCATTAGTTGTACAGGATGTCTGCGCGAGTACGGAAGCACGCTCCAACGCTCCGTGTATTGAAGACGGCCCCACCCGAGTTAGTCCGAACCATTGTACGCGGTGCGGACCCTGACCTTGTACGCTGTCTGTGCGAGATCGGGTACAACCTGTTAAAAGGCAACGTACCACTGACTCCGGCTCAGAAGACCAAGCTGGCCAAGCATAAGACAGGTCTCCGAACCCTAGTCCACAAGCGGGTCCCTCAAACACAAAAGAAAAAGGTGTTACAGAAAGGCGGCTTTCTCGGGGCCATCTTAGCACTGTTGGCCGCTTCCGTGTTGGGTCCAGTATTGGGTGGACTCTTCGGCCGACAATGAACCACACGAAAAAATGGTCCTCGTCGAACCACGGTTCCTGCAAAACCTCCAATCACCCTACCCTGTCCCACCTACGGTGAAGACCATAAACAGCCTCGATGGAGAAATGCAACAGATCTTACAGAGACCGGGGTTAAGCGACAGTGAGAAAGTACAACGGTACAATGAGACGCTTCAAAGGTACATGACGTTCATGGACCAATACAAAACCCTGTCTACCCCAGCAACAGCACCACCACCACCACCACCACCACCACCACGTGACAGACCGCTGACCCCAGCACCGCTCCAACAGCCGGGTGAGGTAGCCCCCACAGCCCCACAGTGGGTGGAAGACGAAGTGCTGAAGAGTGTACCTGCCTCGTTCAAGAAACAAGCTGGCCTGGTATTACAACGGATGAAACAGAATCCCAACATGACTTGGAATGATAAAGGCGAACTCCTGGTACAGAATCAGGTGGTCCCCGGCACCCACATGACGGATTTAGTGAATGACCTGATGCGTAAACGCAGATCGCACACGGATCCTCGAGGATGGGAGGTCTTCGTTCAAGGCTTGAAAGACATGCATGTACCACAGGAATTGGTGGGGAACCCCCACCGCTGGGCCTTTATGCAGCAAACCCAGCAATCGCCGAGTCGTGCACCACGACTCTCACCACAACCTTCTTGGGAAGCCGACTGGGAACCGGAGTCACCCCCAAAAACTCCACCACCATCACAACGGGCACCTTCTTTTCAGACCTTTAAAAAACCACCCTCGATCAGGACACCCCACATCTCCAGAGCCGTGACACGTAGCAAGTCAACGCGACGAACACGACGCCGGACACAACCGCCCAAGGCCTGAAACACCTATTAAAACCAACAGCAGCAGCAGGACAGCTCAGTCGCCATGTTTTACCTGACCCTACCCAGTAACAGTTCGCTGGATGTGTTTCCTGACAACACCGTGGCCAAGTACGTCACCCAGTTACCGCAGCCGTTACATTTACCTGGCCGGTGGGAATGTGCCCTCGTGGATATCCAATACCCTTACTCGTGGTACAACGTGCGAGCCAATGAAGTGTGGTACGAGGTCACCTACGAAGGCAAAAACACCCGGCTCACCCTGCCCGAAGGCCAATACGATACCCCAAAGAGTTCATGGGTGGGCTGTCAAGACTGATGCATGATAAGGCGCTACGGGGGGTGACGGATAGTGCAACACGCCTGATAGCCTTGCGCTTCAAGAGAAACGTGTTCTTCGATGTCAACGTACACAACGACAAGGCACAGCTTACCGTCACCGATACCGTGAATGTGAAACTCAGTCCTACACTACAGCAAATGCTGGGTTTCGATCTACAGACGTTCGCTGGTCCCTCCCAACACCATGGCGAGATGCCGATGGATATGAAGTCGGGTATGTACGGACTCTACGTCTACTCGGACGTGGTGGACAACCACATCGTGGGCGATATCAACACACCTCTGTTACGGATGGTCCCCATTAAAAAGACGTATGGAGGTCAAGTCACCCACAGTTTCAACCATATCATGTACCTGCCCGTACGACATACCGACATCAACACGATCACGGTGGATATAAGAGATGACACGGGACGAGCGGTGGCATTCGAACGAGGAAAAGTGGTGCTGACACTTCATTTTCGACAAGCACGTGCTCCCCACTTTGCATAATGAAAGTACCTTACGAGTGCGATGCACGCAGCTATGCCGACTATTATGCCCAACAGGCCGGGGTGGCTTTCCGGTATTTAGCGGTGCACGCATGCAACGAGGACATGGTCTGGGGAACATACTCGGCAGCATTGTGAAAACGTTCCTGCCCTTGGTGACGCGTGGGGTGAAAGCAATCGGCAAACAAGCGGTACGCAGTGGACTGCAAGTGGCCGGTGATGTCTCGGGGGGTACGGCACCCCGACAAGCCTTGAAACGGCGGGCCAAAGAAGCGGGAGGCGTCTCGGTGGCCAAAGCACAACGCACCGTTGGGAATAAAAGAGCTGCCCCACCGAGACCACGCACCAGTCGACGACCGACCCAGCGACGACGCACATCCAAGAAGACCCGGGATATCTTTTCTTAAAACATGTCCTTAATCCACGCCGAGTCCTGCCCCTCCACCAACAGTGAATTTGATTTGTGGACCGTGCCGCCCACACAAACCAGTGTCGAACAAGGATTATGGGTGGAGCATCTCCCGCTCTCCAGCATCAACGAAACCGGGCCCATCGAGTTCACCATCAGTAATGCGGATACGGCCTATGTGGATTTAGCCCATACCTACTTGTATGTGAAAGCCAAGGTGGTCAATGGAGCTGGCACCAGAATCGCTGACCAAGCAACGGTGGGCCCGACGAATCTCTGGCTGCACTCGATGTTTCAGCAGGTGGATATTTTTCTCAGCGACAAACTCATCAGTGACTCCACCAACACGTACCCCTATCGAGCCTACATCGAGACACTGTTGTCGTATGGCCGAGAGGCTAAAAAATCTCAGCTGACAACCGCTTTATTCTACAGGGACACGGCCGAGCACATGGACACGGCGGACAATGGGGGATATAACAAACGGAAGGCTTTCACTGCGAACAGTGCCTCGGTGGATAAGATGGGTCGACTGCATGCAGACATGTTCATGCAAGACCGGTACCTCTTGAACAAGATCCCCATCAAAATCCGACTGATACGGGCGCCTCCGACCTTCGCCTTGATGGCCACTAACGTAGAGGCGCATGTAGCTGACTATAAGATTGTCATCGAAGACGCAGTCCTGTATGTCCGAAAAGTGAAACCGAATCCAGCCGTTCAATTGGGACACATGAAAGCCTTGGAAACAAAACCAGCCCAGTACCCTATCCGACGTGTACAAACCAAAGTGTTCTCTGTGCCTGCTGGAAATATGAGCGCCAACAAAGAAAACCTGTTCCTGGGGGAACTACCCAAGCGATTGATCCTGGCCTGTGTGGAAAATACCAGTTTCAGCGGAGCCTACCCAGAGAATCCGTTTGACTTTAAACATTTCGGCATCAATTTTGTGGCCCTGCATGTGGATGGACAACAGGTGCCAGCCACGGCCTTAACCCCGAACTTTGGGCGGAGGAATTTCATTCGAGCCTATCAGAGCCTGTTTACAGCCACCGGTCAAATAAACCAGGACGAAGGGAATATGATCAGTCGGGAGGACTACGGGAACGGATACACGTTGTTCTGTTTCGATCTGACCCCCACCTTAGAGAACGACCATCAGCTGGCCCTGGCCAAGCAAGGCAACTTACGGTTGGAAATCCACTTTGCACGAGCCCTGGCGACCACCGTCAATGTGATCTGCTACGCCGAGTTTGACAACATCATTCAAGTGGACAAGGCGCGCAACGTCCTGTGTGACTTCTCCACCTAACATGGATACAGAGCAGATAACCACCGTGCTGGAGAATGACCCAGAGACACGTAGGGTCTTTCAAGGGGTGTTCGCCCGAGATGTGTTTCCATTAGACCGTATGTATCCGGCTGCTTACGTTCTCAACACGGACCCGATGGATCGACCCGGTGAACACTGGGTGGCCGTGTACTTGACAGAACAGCAGGGGGAATACTTTGACCCGTACGGTCTGCCACCCCTCCATCCCGATTTAACAGACTTCATGGATCAAGGCACAGAGACGTGGTGTTGGAATAGTCAAACGTTGCAAAGCCTGACCAGTGGCGTGTGCGGACAATATTGCTTGTTTTACCTGTACCATCGATGCCGGGGAAGACCCTTATCTACTATCGTACAGATGTTTGACGAGTACCCCCAGGCCGAGGACCGCGATGTACTCGTCTATGACTGGGCCGCCCATCATTTCAATGTACAAGCCCCGTTCTGGGCTTAAGTTAATGACAAGCCCCTTGTTCTGGGCTTCTTCAAGCCCCTTGTTCTGGGCTTGTATAAGCCCCTTGTTCTGGGCTTCAGTTAATGACAAGCCCCTTGTTCTGGGCTTCAGTTAATGACAAGCCCCTTGTTCTGGGCTTGAGTTTTCACGTGGTTGTTCTCACGTTGTTGTTGTTCAATGAATAAAAAAAAAAATGAGATCTCACCAAAAAACCCTGTCTTGTGTGTTTTATTCCTAATGCATCAATGCCCAATGTGGAGATTCAGTCAAACTGAAATCAGTGGTGTAGGATGGGGCCAAAATGTAACCCATCAAGTTTAGAAGGCAAGAGCACTATAGTAAAAAAATAGAGAGCCAATGAAATCAGCCTACAGACCAAGTACGTGTCTTTGGTCTAGGTTTGGAGCGGGCATTTCATTGAGGTACGTGTGTATACGGTGAGTGAAAAGACTCGTCCAACACGTATAGATTATGTTGATGACTATAAGTTCTAGGTAACCCATCAAGGTTAGAATGCAAGAGCACTATAGTAAAAATAGAGAGCCAATGAAATCAGCCTACAGACCAAGTACGTGTCTTTGGTCTAGATTTGGAGCGGGCATTTCATTGAGGTACGTGTATACGGTGAGTGAAGAGACTCGTCCAACACGTATAGATTATGACTATAAGTTCTAGGTAACCCATCAAGGTTAGAATGCAAGAGCACTATAGTAAAAATAGAGAGCCAATGAAATCAGCCTACAGACCAAGTACGTGTCTTTGGTCTAGGTTTGGAGCGGGCATTTCATTGAGGTACGTGTATACGGTGAGTGAAGAGACTCGTCCAACACGTATAGATTATGACTATAAGTTCTATGAGCATAATGCATGAAAGTGGCTTTGAACACCGTATTAGTCAATCAGTGGCCTAGAATGGAGCCAAAGGTAACCCATCCATGTCCAGAAAAACATTACCCGGGTGTACAAGAACCCAGATGTAGGCGCGGACGTCAGCGAAAGCACACCGTGAGTACCCCAATTCGATTGGCTGATTGTTCGACCGCTGATTGGTTCTTTTTCTCGACCGCTGATTGGCTCTTTTTCTCGACCGCTGATTGGTCCAAATGGAACTGCCCATCTTTCCCAGGTTCATCTAGAATCCCCCCTTTTTTTGTGCTCAAGCTCTGACTATAGCGATGCCGCAACATTGTCTCATTGGACATTGGACCGTCTGACCTGGAGGTGACCCTTTGACCTTTTGACCCGCGTCCGCGCGCGCACTGCCGGGAATGACGCGGGATGACGCGCGCGCGCGCGCGCGCTGCGGGGCGCTGGGGCGGGAAAACACCCCGGCGGTTGAACATTGGAACTCTTGTGGGTTTGGAGGATGAACATACGGACGTCTAAGGGAAAAAATTGGAACTCTTCTATGTTTGGAGGTAGTGTTTAGTGAAAACCCGAAAGTGACGTGACAACCCACGTCACCTGCGTATATACTCCTGTAAAATAGAGCCGATTTTATTTCTTTGGAAGGGGCAAGGTCAATTGCGCTTTTTATACTACTAAACTGTGAAGTAGATTACATCTTACATAGGCCTTAAGGCCGTGATATGCCTATGAAGTATTCTGGGGCATGGTCAGTACTTGCCAATTTTCCCTTCGTCTACTACTCGCCGATTTATATTTTCAATGAATACAAGGTTGTCTTGAGAAATATATCTCAAAATATGTGTACTTCCTATTTCCCGCAGGAATTTATGGAATATCAATTCTTTCCGCAATAAACTTACAATTTACTGGCTATGGTAACGAAATTCTCCGTGTCAATTTGAGGTGGATATGAAAACGCGCTGACTGACACGTGCACTGGCAACAATTCGCTACAGTGTAATGAAATGTGTTCATTTTTTAGGCGCCCGTGGTTTATTAATATGCACACACATATGTTTTTCTTATAGTTCATTGGCTGAACCGCGAGGCGGGGGAAAAAATATCAAACTAATTTCGTCTCGCGAGCAGCGTGTGCGGTGAACGCAAGCCAAACAGCTGAACAGTTTTACCGGACAGGACAATGAATGGCATGTTATTTTGACTCGATTCATACGCTCGACTCTTCAAAATGGACTTGAAGAAGACGTTATGCGGGAACTGAAATCAATTTCTTGAAACTTTTGCTCACCGTGTGCGCTGAAACAACAACAGAGCTGCCAGGCAATTGAGGCCGTTAGCTCAGCTGATATCTCTCGTGTGCGCCGGATTATATACCGAAGGAAATATCTGTGAATTTCGATTAGCATACGAATGCATGGTGATGAAGGCTTCATGGTGTGTTATACCCACCTAGGAAAAAAACAGCCACAGATATGCATCAAACACCCGGGAGTATGGGATCTACGACACGTACACATTTGTTGGCTATACATCGCATCGGCGGGAACAGATGCCGCTTTATTGCAAAATAACACCTCTTAGGCAACAATCTGGCTAGCAAGGTAAGCCTTAACACTTATATTTTCATTGGATGCAAGGTTGTCTTGAGAAATATATCTCTAAATATGATTAATTATCGATTGTCTATCACGACAAACTAACACTCGGCTGAACAAATATATGGCGGCCGTCCGAAGCTCGAAGACAGAAAATTGTCAAACTTCACAAATTAATATCTCAACAATTAGAACATCTTACGAGCTGATACTTCAGGACTAAATCATAAAATATCTGTACTTTCTAACCTTAGGAGAATTCGTCATGAAATTATTTAGAAATAGTTCATTCGCGCACTTTTTGTGACGCACTAAAACGAAGTTGACAGTTGTTTAGTATAGGCTGCTATATGGTGTGCGCGAAAAGCCGACTCAAATATAAAAATCTATTTTTCCGTAAATATGAAACGTACAAACTTCTTACGTCAGGACAATGTTCTCCTATATATGTACTTCCTATTTCATACAGGAATTTTCCGTAGAAAATTTATAAATGGGTTAAACTTACAAAAATGTCCGTAGGGGGGGTCTTGAAATGTCTTGCCAAAACGATGTCAAAATTACCGGCAGACGATAAAACACCAAAAATAAACAAAGCGGGCTGTGTTAGTGAGGCTTCAGAATGTGGGTGTTTGTTTACATTCTGCAAATCGAACTAATTTTAAAATTAACCATAATATGTACTGAGTAGGTAATAATTTAAATTTTCGCCACACTACCATCTATTTATCCATTCGACGACACAAAAACTGGCCGCCATTTTGAACCCACCATGCATTGACTGACACCACCACACGACACAAAAACTGGCCGCCATTTTGAACCCACACCATAAAGGACACAAAAACGGGCCGCCATCTTGGTCCCACCACGGTCGCCCCAACATTGTAGCGATCGGGTTGCAACATTGTTGCAATTCTATAAAGGACACAAAAACTGGCCGCCATTTTGAACCCACCATGCACTGACTGACACCACCACACGACACAAAAACTGGCCGCCATCTTGTACCCAGCACCTACCACCCAACTCTTACATAAGATGTATATTGCCACCATCTTGTACCCAGCAATCCCACACATTAGGCCGCCATCTTGTACCCAGCAATCCCACACACACACGCCGCCATCTTGTACCCAGCACACATTGTACCCATTCACCCCGTCCGCCATCTTGTACCCAGCACACACACACATTAGGATGGCCGCCATCTTGTACCCAGCACCCACCACCCAACTCTTACATAAGATGTATATTGCCGCCATCTTGTACCCAGCACCCACCACCCACACATAGGCCGCCATCTTGTACCCAGCACACACACACACACACACACACACATTAGGCCGCCATCTTGTACCCAGCACCCACACATTAGGCCGCCATCTTGTACCCAGCACATATTGTACGCATTCACCCCGTCCGCCATCTTGTACCCAGCACCTACACATTAGGCCGCCATCTTGTACCCAGCACACATTGTACCCAGTCACCCCAACACACACAAAGCCGCCATCTTGTACCCAGCACACACACACACATAGGCCGCCATCTTGTACCCAGCAACTACACATTAGGCCGCCATCTTGTACCCAGCACTGTACCCATTGACCCCAACACACACACAGGCCGCCATCTTGTACCCAGCACACACACACACATTAGGCCGCCATCTTGTACCCAGCACAATTACACATGTGGCCGCCATCTTGTACCCAGCACACATTGTACCCAGTCACCCCAACACACACAAAGCCGCCATCTTGTACCCAGCACACACACACATTAGGCCGCCATCTTGTACCCAGCACCTACACATTAGGCCGCCATCTTGTACCCAGCACACATTGTACCCAGTCACCCCAACACACACACATGTGGCCGCCATCTTGTACCCAGCACACACACATGTGGCCGCCATCTTGTACCCAGCACACACACATTAGGCCGCCATCTTGTACCCAGCACACACACACACATGTGGCCGCCATCTTGTACCCAGCACACACACACACACGCATGCGCACCTCCCCAACCTCCCCCAATTGTGACGTCATCCCAAGTTCTGCGCATGCGCAGTGAGGCGCTATAGTATCTATTTAGCTTTTCTATACTACTACCGGCTACGAAATAGTGCCTTTGCTAATCGAGCGATCCGATCGCACTTTATTGTGAAATGAAGTTATTTTAACCGAACAACAAATTATACAAAACTATTTCTATGTTTAGTTGAATAATAGTAATATATCCCCAGAACTCAGCAACTGGGCTAATTTTCGCCAATACGGAAATAGACGAATGTGAGATTGGTTTCGCCGAAAATTAATTGTGCGCATAAGATTCTTTATTGTACTCAGCTTCACAGTCGAGACAGAGTACAAAAGACATAAAAATTAGAACAAATAAGAAAGTAAACAAACAGGTGCGACGTTTCCGTTTCCGCTCCCAGAAATCCACTCGGCCAGAGGTAAGTTTTCGTAGCTAAAGTGAGTTATGGGGCTAGATTGTTGGCTGGGGTATTATTACACCCCCAGCGAGGTGGTCGAGGGACTACTTGGGGGACCTGCGCAGTGACTTCTGAAGAAAGACAAAAAGGACGTCATTTTTACCAGACCGGATTACTCAAATTATAGAAACCCCAGTCAGTTAGTTAATACATTTTATTTCCTGATTGCAAGCTTCCATATAAGACATGAGAATCACACATTAACGGTAAATGATTGCAATTGATTTGACAAATAATTAAACACTTATGAATCACAGGTTGCAGGAATTCGACGTAAAAGCCGCCGTCACCAAAAACATTTTTCACACAACGTTCACGCCACATTTATTTCGTAGACCATGCTGGGTTTTTTTGTTTCGCTTCCTATAATCTCAAGGAACATGCCAATAACAGACAAGATGTGTTTTAAGCGGGAATTTTATTTCCCACAATTTATAAACCGGGGAAATTCGATAAATTTAAAATTATCAAGGAAGAAAACTTGCATTTAACTTAAAAGTATACTATTTTTAAACATCTGTAGAAAACATATGCGGCATTTGATAACAACTACACAATGGTCAAAATAAGAGCTCGAAGTGTATATATTATAATTAGATGTAAAAAAATCATGTTAGGAATATTTTTTGCAGAAAATGTGTAATTAATAAAGCCCTTTTATGGAGACAATTCAAAATGCGCACTCGTGATCCTGTCACGTTTTTTTGTGATTTCGTCACAGACTATATGTAACCCCTATGATAACCCATTCACTTCGTTCTCACGAGGAAAAAAATGTTATCATCTTTGGGTACTGTACGTTAGTAAGAAATGTCATATTCGGATAATCAGATCGAAACAGAGCAGCAAAAGAATTAGACAAGCAAGTTAACACGAGTCTAATCGCGTTACGGTGAACTTCCACTGTGATTCCGTCACGGAAATTTACAAAGATTATATAACGAAAAATGTGTGATATTTCGGAACATATTACATTCTATTTCAAACTTGGCAACAGTAATTAACTGTGCAATAAGACGTAGAAAACCTGCTTATAGAGGATCAAATTTCAGTAACGAGCCATGATTGACTTAGTTAATGATTGCCTTTGATTTCACAACGAATGAATACAAAAAACGAGAGGACATTGGATGACAGTAGTATAGAAAGGCTAAATTGATGAGATAGCGCTTCACTGCGCATGCGCAGAACTTGGTGTGACGTCACAAATGGTGGTGTGCGCATGCGTGTGTGTGTGTGCTGGGTACAAGATGGCGGCCACATGTGTGTGTGTGTGCTGGGTACAAGATGGCGGCCTAATGTGTGTGTGCTGGGTACAAGATGGCGGCCTAATGTGTGTGTGTGCTGGGTACAAGATGGCGGCCTAATGTGTGTGTGTTGGGGTGACTGGGTACAATGTGTGCTGGGTACAAGATGGCGGCCTAATGTGTAGGTGCTGGGTACAAGATGGCGGCCTAATGTGTGTGTGTGTGCTGGGTACAAGATGGCGGCTTTGTGTGTGTTGGGGTGAATGGGTACAATGTGTGCTGGGTACAAGATGGCGGCCTAATGTGTAGGTGCTGGGTACAAGATGGCGGCCTAATGTGTGTGTGTGCTGGGTACAAGATGGCGGCGTGTGTGTGTGTTGGGGTCAATGGGTACAGTGCTGGGTACAAGATGGCGGCTTGTGTGTGCTGGGTACAAGATGGCGGCCTATGTGTGTGTGTGTGTGTGTGCTGGGTACAAGATGGCGGCCACATGTGTGGGATTGCTGGGTACAAGATGGCGGCAATATACATCTTATGTAAGAGTTGAGTGGTGTGTGCTGGGTACAAGATGGCGGCCACATGTGTGGGATTGCTGGGTACAAGATGGCGGCCTGTTTTTGTGTCGTGTGGTGGGAGGTGGGTACAAGATGGCGGCCGGTTTTTGTGTCGTGTGGTGGGAGGTGGGTACAAGATGGCGGCCGGTGGTTCTGGATATTTGTCATCACGGGGAGGTCACGTGATCAGTTCAAGGTCATATCCATTTTTTTCCCATCACGGTTGTGCGCAGGTGTATGACGTCACTTCCGGTCTGCGTGAATCGGGCGTGACCTGGAAAAAGGATTGATCTGTAATCTGTGTTGTTGTTGTTGTTGTTGTTGCTCCCTTTTTTTTTGCACTAACCCATCAGAATAGTACGTATCACGGACTACACCCGTAGAGCTACATCTGGTCTATAAAACATGTCCCTCTGGATCCCATACCTTCATTTCTACAGAGCCATGGCGGAGATCCAGCCCCATGCGACTCGCATTTTACAGTATGCCACCGTGGTGAATTCATTCACGGGTTACCGAGCAGTGGTCCGGTCCATGTTTGCAGATGGCGACGACAACGAGGGACGACGCCAGATCCTGAACGAGTTCACAGAAGCGGTCCTCCACAGAGTGCACTCGATGGAGAGGCGTGCCATCACTCACCACTACTGGACTATGACAGCCATCCTTGATGCTCGCGCTATGGACCAGGAGCGCTCACGCCGGAACCAGCGCCGGCTGGTTGGCCTCATACTAGTCTGTGCCCTATTCACCCTGGCGCTGTGGTATTGACACTATAAATACAGGGGATGAGACAGAGTGTGTGTCATTCTCCCTTCGACATTTACAGCAAGCATGTCAATGTACCTACGAGCCATCCTGCCTCTTACACCCAGTGTGAGGTTATACATTTATCAAGATAAAGTCACCCTGGTGAAAGACGATCAAGCTATTTACTGGACGCCCGCTGAGAGGCTATCGAATCCGGTGACACTACAGCGTGATGGGTGGACTAAGTTTAAACGGGTGTTGAGCGGTGAGTTGGACGGAGACCTCATCCACCTGGACAACGCCATCTACGTATATTTCGTACCACCCGTCCACATACGTCTGGGTCCCTACCAAGAGCCTACGCGAAGTATCAGCCTAACTTCCTCTGTGTGGTCAGCCTTGGAGAAAATAGTGCCTATTGTGGACCAGTTATTTACACCGGACGACCGATCACCCGACCAATTAGCGTGGGTTCGTGCTATGGAAGACGCGCGGCTGAACCCCATGAACAACTACATGAACCCGACGACGATGCCATTGATTACCCCGCTAGACTCAGTGAATGACATGACCACCTGATCTTGATCTCACAGTTCTATAAATTTACGAGAGACAGCAGGTGCCCAAATTATCCACGTAAATTGACCATGACGGAGCATATAGTACTGGCGTATTTCAGCTTGACCCCCGAGGTTTTCCTGCACGTGTATGCGGATACGGTCGATATCATGGAGGAGGTGGTGGAGACACGGACCCTACACAACCGTGCCCGGCTCACATTCGTCTGTCCCGGGAGGGCTGGACCAAATTCAAACGGGTGTTGTCTGGTGAACTGGACGGCGACCTCATCCACTTGTGTCACGATGTGTACATCCGATGCGGCCCTTTCTTTGCTCAATTGGCTCGGCTAGATGGAGGTACAGTGCATTTTACCCTTCACCCTGATCTATGGTCTGTATTGGAAGATGCCGTGGTGGATGTGGATGAAGTGCTTATCAAGCGGTCATCAGACGAGTTGGACTGGTCATTGACCATGGCCACTGTGGAAGTCCACGAAGAAAATCAGAAAGACACTCCGCCCAAGATATACCCGTTATAAATAAACGATAGAGCCAGGGTCCATCATCATTGTGTCACCATGAAGCGCTGGGAGAAGGTGTTGGATAACTTATACTATAGTCCCGACAGTCCGGCGGCCTATAGTGCACTGTCGGCTCTCAATCGAGCGGCCAAACCCCAGGGGATACAACGTGCTCAAGTCCGAGATTGGTTAAGAAAACAAGACACCTATACCTTACATCGAGCTGTCCGTCGCCATTTTCTACGGAACCGGGTCATCGTGGGAGGAATAGATGCCCAGCGGCAAGCGGATTTGGTCGATATGAGCGCCTTTGCCAAACACAACGATGGGAATCGGTATATCTTGACGTGCATCGATATCCTATCCAAGTATGCGTGGGTGGTACCCATCCGGACGAAAACGGGGGTAAATCTCATAGCGGCGTTCAAAGACATCTTCAAGACCGGGCGCAAACCTTTGTATTTGCAAACCGACGAAGGCACGGAATTCCTCAACAGACCGTTCCAAGCCTTTCTCAAGAAACAGAAGGTGTTTTCTTCCATACGTACAACGAGACCAAGGCTTCCGTGGTGGAGAGGTTCAACAGGACATTCAAAGGCCGCATGTATAAATATTTCACCTATAAGAATACAAGGCGGTACATCGATGTTCTCCCGAAACTGGTGAGGGGTTACAATCGAGCCTATCATCGAAGTATTGAGAGAGCCCCCATTACCGTGACCCAACGCAATGAAGCCCAAGTCCGGCGTGTCTTGTACCCCAGGCCATCGCAGCGAACGACGAAGGCGGTTTACAAGGTCGGGGACCCTGTACGGATCAGTAAAGTCAAGGGCAAGTTCGAGAAAAGTTACT
>JAVTVY010041658.1:0-17607 GCA_036873755.1 Hanleya hanleyi | reverse complement strand
TTCATGCGTACTGAAGCAGTTTAGATTTTACATGGAATGCTAAAAGTTCCATTAAGCTTATATATCGAACAATGTTTCAGAATGCTGTAACACAGTTGATGGTTTGACATGAATGTCCAGGCATGCGATAAGTCTCGTATGTCGTCCATTGTAAAAGTGATTAAAAACATTGAACTTAAGGTCGGCTGGGTAGGTAGGAAAGTATCACTTTTTATTAAGGGTGAAGTACATGTATAAAAGAAGCTGTAATGTTGTATAAATCTAAATTTTGTAGTGCCAATACAAGTTTTCGATACGGTTTTCGCAGTGTCGTTCTGTTATCTCGATAGACTATTTGTATTGAGGGTAAGGGGGTGTGAAGGTGAAGGGAGGACACTTCTAGTTGGAATTGCTTTGCATTATATTGAGTGGATTTATATGTCGACTCTGTGGTTTAATCATGACCTGGCCTTTCTGCGTGTGTCATGAAACCCATTGTTAGGGGAGGTAGAGGACACTCTTAGGGCATTTACTATTTCAAACTACGCAGTAATATTCGTTATTAGAGTTTCATTTTTAAACTATGTCGTTTGGTAGCATTTCATCAAAAATCGTATTTTACCAGTCAATAAATTTGTTTTGCGCTGGGATATCGATTTGATCAATTTGACGTAAGACTGACAAATCCTGCCTTCGTACCATAGATTATTTTCATAAATCGGACTAAATTAGTGCCATCAATGTGAGACATCATTTATACAACGGCTATACCGATCTGACCTTGGCGATTTCGGACCTGTCCATGCCTGGGGAGCATTTCGGCCCCGGAAAGAATTTTCTTATCCCTCGAGACAGGGAGTTGAAACTTATACTTTACCCTTGGATCTTGCTCTCCGAGAAAATGTAATAAAATCCAAGATGGCCGCATTGATGGCGTCACAGTGACGTCAATTTTAAAAATAACATTTTTGTTGGATTTTTCGGTCAGATTTTCTTATGTTTTCTTCGCTAAAACTGTGTGATAAATTAGTAAATAATGATCTGATCTGAAATAAAATAGTTTTTGCCAACTTCTTCTGGCAGAAAAGCAGAAATACCGAAGAAAAATGACGAAAACATCACTTTTCTGGTTTCTAATTGATCCGTGGTCCTCTGCTAGGGGGTGACACAGATAGGCCCAAAATGACCTCAAGATGATAAAGTACAAAGTCACGGAGTATCGACTATAATTTATTGTCGTTCCGAAGATAAGGTAGAAAGTATGGTATTGGGGCCATAATGCCCCCTCCCCTAGGCTTGGTAGGGATATATCGTAAAATGAGAGGAGACAAAATCGAAGGTGTTTATGAGCATGAACTGGAAGCAATCCTGACTTTATCTCGCGACCATAGGGCCAGAGCTTTGTCTTCAAATTTGTTCATCCTTCTCTTGTGTGTCTTTCCTCGAGTTGACTTCGCAAACTGTGAACCAAGTTACCCGAGTCAGTGAGCTCTGCCGCTCCTTTCATTCGAGAGGAGTCTTATTAGATATTAAAGCGGGAAAAATGCTCTATGCGATTAAATGAGTCTATTCACCACAAGTGACGGAGCTGAAGAAGTTCAACATACAGGTCCTCTGATATACACTCAGAAGTCTACCCAGTAAGTAGCATTTAAAGAAAGCAACATACATGTGAGTATTCAAGATTATATCTACCGGGTATCGTACAGTTTCAAAATCAGCGAAGCAACTTAATGCAGCCCAAGGGAAACAACTGATGTTATGGTGCTTGGAAACCCTGCTGGTTGAAACGATCGTCTCCCTTCATACTCAACCTGCAAAAACGCGCGTCAACAGAGGTCAACGCTATGCCGACGACAAATACATTTCCCTGTTGATAACTCGAACATCTCCATGGCGCACTTATTATTACCTTTGCGCCCTATTGGACCTTCATTAACTTGAGAAAATGGGCCGCCCTGAATAAAAATACAGAAATGGCAGACTAAATATCACAACATCGATTATGGTATTTTTATTCATGGCGGCCCGTTTTCTCAAGTTAATGAAGGTTCAATAGGGCGCAAAGGTAATAATAAGTGCGCCATGGAGATGTTCGAGTTACCAACAGGGAAATGTATTTGTCGTCGGCATAGCGTTGAGGGAAGGGAGACGGTATGAATCTTAGCTAGTGTTCTGTTCGAACGAGTTCCAGTCGGGCTGTCTCCAAGCATCAGTAAATTTGGTAAACGCAGTTAGTACTGTTTTGTATAGTGTGATATGAAAAATATAAAGACCACACAATTTACAAATAATTATAAGTACCTATAAGTACAAAATTATTACTGATGTTTGTTTGTTTACAGTGTAGCATTGTTGTTACACAATTCATCCTACATTATAAAAAGGTTTCCGGATGTAGTCAGACTCAGTGATTTGCACGTGCAATTTCGTCTCTGTTATTTTGAGTATTTCTGGGGTTTTAAGCTGGTATTATTCCAGATTGTTGTGTAGTATTTTTCGTGAACGTTTTTGGCATCTGTGCATGGTGAAATTTTGAGTTGGTTCGTGAGATTTTCGCTGTTCGCGGCGGTTTTTGTTTGTCTTGGTGACAGCCCATTTGGGTTTACCTAGATCACCATTTTCCTTGTGTAGGTAGATGGCGCTCTATTGAATGTAACACGGTCATACGAGACTTTTGGGTCTTTGAAGGCGGGCTATTTGTAAACTGTTGACAACTGTTATTATTTTCTTGTTTGTTTGTTCGAAAATTAATGTTTTCTGGAGCTTCCTGGGTGGGAGTCTATAATTAATAGTTATTTTAGTGCTATGACAATCAAAGCTTGTGTAGGTAAATGGCGCTGTATTGAAATTAACATTGTCATACGGGGCTTCTAGGTCTTTGGAGGCACTGTGTTAATATATAGCGCGGGCTATTTGTAAAACTGTTAACTGTTATTATGTTATTGTTTGTTTGTTCGAATTAGTCTTTTCTGGAGCTCTCCGGGTGGGAGTCTATTATTATTTGTTAGTGCCATGACAAACAAACTGTTAGAGAGGCCACTCAGACTTTTGGGGTTGAATGCCGCTAAGCCGATTGATATTTGGCGTGCTTTAAAAAGAGTCGATCGGATCAGGGCCGAAAGTCCTTGATGGATTAGCGCAGGTGACAAAGGATCTCTGGATTGTGACACTAAAAAATGAACAGGCCAGAGATGTTCTCCTCTCAAACGGTATCTTGGATTTTCAAGATCAGTGCGGTCACTTTGAGGAGATTGCACCCACAAAAGTACCTGTCACAACAAAATGCCCTGTGGAGATATCACACATTGACGTCAGACATATTTTCGAGAACCGGTATTCTGTAGCTAAAAAATATATAACCCTCTAGTATAGCCCTCATACTAGAGGGCTATATATTATTTAGCTAGTATTCTGGTGAACGGAAAACATACCGCATCAATGGATCGTTTCATCTAAGAATCAAAATTTAACAACGTTCAAGTTTTTTTCATGGATATTTCATTCATTTATTGTTTTGGTGCAATACAGTATATCAAAACATTCCCATAGGCTGCATGACAACATGAAGATATTATGATCTAGGAGAAGCCAGATAATCCATTGACGGTGAATCTACAAGGATACAATCTTGATACATTTATGTATACAGTGTCATATACACTATACAGCTATTACATGCTCCTCTACTGCACAAAGACATCGGTTACCATGAGACTCGCATCTTTATCAGCTATCATTTTTTTATGGCTGAGACTGCTGGCTAAACGTACACTGGCGGGCGTTGTTTTCATATGGCGGATTAATATACAAGTATCATAAAACTGTAAAGGCGAACCTATTATGTGATAATGTGTCTCCGTGTAATGTTGCATCATCCCTTTCGTAACCTCACCACACAATATCGTAACGATGAATAATAGAATTGGTGGGCATTCCCAGAGCTTCTGTCATAACGTACTCTAAACATGTGATGTTATCATTACTTTATCTGGCCTGGCTCACGAGGCATTGTGTATCAGGATACCAGTCTGCGGAAACAGATGAGTTTTTGTCCCATTTCTCCTGAATGCCTGTCCAAATTTCGAATTATTGGTGTCAGATAATATGCCATACATAAGCGACTTTTATTCAATCGGTCTTGCCCATTGGGGCCTGATGCTGATACAGGGAAATCACAATTAATAAATTTAACCTTACCCGGTCAGGGATATTTGGGACCTGCCCAGACCTTTCAGGTCATACCAAATATCTTTCTTACCCTCTAGAGCTAAGGAGCTGAATATTCTTGCGTCAGGCTCTACCTACAAATGTAACAAAAATCCAATGTAGTCGCTCTGATGACGTCACGGGAACGTCATTTTTTTCTGAAGGCATTTTTGATTCGTTTATGTGCCTTCTTCACAAAAACTTCATGATAAATTACTGAGTAATAATCTGTTCTGAAATGGAATAGTTTTTCCCCACCTCTATCCACAAAAAACAGGAATTTTGAAGAAAATGGCGAAAAAGTCACTTTTCAGATACCCCACATAGCCGCCATTTTGATTTTACCCATGATATTCAGTTCGGGGATTATGCCAATAGGTTCAAAATGACTCCGATATGATAAGTCACAAAGTTGCGGAGTCTCATCTCTCAGTTTTGGTCGTTCCGAAGATGGGGTAGAAAGTTTGATGGGGAGAGGAACATTAGTGTAGAAAGGTTTGGGTATTTTGACGTAGGATTAAAGAAAAGTCCGGTTTTATAAAAGAAGCTATGATTACCTTTAAGCTACTGATTTTCAAAAGTTATACCATATGGGTCCCATCTGCATATAAAATCCACTATAAAAAAACATTAACGAAATCTGCCACCTGAAACGGTAACAACAAAATTGGAATATTAATCGAAAATAGACGACTTTCCGTGTTACGATGTCCCAGTGACGTCATCAAGATAATAGTAAATCGTGTTTACTGGTTTCAATAGAAAAGGACGTGAATGCATATTTTAAAAAGGTTCAGCTCAGTAGCAACAACAATAATCATAATATCCAGGAAACCGTACACCACCACCCCATATTTGTGTTCAGAATTGAGAAGGCATATGGTAGAGAAATTGTGTTATAACTACCCACAAGCTACCGATCTGCTACTGTTATCACGTATAGTTAACATCTTCCTGAAAAGATATCTTCAATAACGTGAAATGAATGCTATGCCATGTTGTACCAGCGAAATTGAAAAAAACCCTCGAAAATGGACAAAAAGCGACAATAAATCCTTCATTGGGTTGTTACGTTACTGTGAAGTCGCCAAATGTAGCGACATGATAACATGGTGTTTGCTTGTTTCAATAGACAAATATCTAAGTGCAAAGTATCAGAATTTTCAGATCTCCAGACGCAGACATAAGAAAAATATCTGAAGGACCATACCCCAATTTCGGATTCAGAATAGAAAAAAGGCGTAGAGCCGAAAAGGATTGGTATACAACCATTAAGTACCGATCCGCAACGATTATCACACATGAATAACTTCTACTGACATATACCTTAAAAATATTACTAAAATTTTAAACCTCAGGTGGTACCAGTTTCGACCCTGGCCTGTGGACTAATAAGATCTAGTGACTAGTGTTCCAAGACGTAATACTGTGTTCTGTATTAAAAGTTGCGCTGCGTTGCGTTATTGCTAACTGAGAGAATCACATAATAGTCTGTAGGGACACCAACCGCCTGGCTGCACAGAGCTGACGCTTCTACCGCTGAGCCTCTTCCCCTTCGACAAAACGAGAGATTCAATGATGATGATATTGAATATCAAGTGTATGACTCGACGAGATGGACACGGCTCACTAGGAACACATTTATTACATTTAAATGAATTAATACCGGTCTATAAACATTCTACAGAGCCCAGTGACCATCACCAGAATCGATGCAGACAGTGACTAAAAAACACATGCAACATTGTCTGCTGGGATTTACATCTAATTCTGCGATTTCCTATCGTTTGGAAATTCTGTTATCGAAGAATAATATATCATGTGTATCTCAATTATATCGACAAATGATCGTTTCAACAATTGAGAGTAGGCCTAACAGTTTTATTCAAACCGTGGGAGAGAACTGTTATTCTGCATCAATGGATCGTTTCCTCTAAGAATCAAAATTTAACAACGTTCAAGTGATCTAACAGTTGAAATTGCCATTACAAATGATATATACATGAATGTTTTATTCATTTATTGTTTTGGTGCAATAGACTATATCCAAACATTTCCATAGGCTGCATAGCACAATGGAGTTATTATGATCTAACTGAAGCCAGATAAACCATTGGCGGTGAATCTATAAGGATACCAGCTTGATATGTATACAGTGTCATATACTAGTACATGGGCATGCGTATTCGTCTACTACATGACGACATCGGTTACCATGAGACTAGCATCTTTATATTATCAGCACTCATTTTTGCGGAACAGACTAATGGGTAAACATATACAGACTGGTGGTGTTGCCTTATGAAGGACTAATATACAAGTATCGTAAAACCCTAAAGGCGAAGGTATTATGCAGTAATGTGTCTCCGGGCAATTTTGCATCACCCCCTTTATAACCTCACCACACAATAGCGTACGATGAATAATGGACATGGTGGGTATTCCCTGTGATTTTGTCATCTCGTACTCTGAACATGTGATGTGATCATTCCTTTATTAATAACCTCGTTATAAACAAGTTTATAACCTGGCCTGGAGTTCGCTCACGAGGCATTGTGTATCTCCCGTCACAGTGTTCTCAGGATACCAGCCTGCGAGAACAGATGGGTTTTTGTCAGCCCACCACCACCATTGCATGACCTCATTGTTCATCCCATTTCTTCTTTTTGCCTGAGCCACGCCTGAAGTAGATATTTCACTGACTAAATATAAAAAGGCAGACACGAGCCAGCTCGTGTATACACAAGAATTTGGTCTACTGAGAGAGAAATACAGATCACATCAGGCTATTTATACAGATGGTTCTAAAGATGGTGAGAGAGTAGCATGTCCTACTATCTTTAGTTCCAAAACTAAAACGTATCGTCTGCCAGGTAAAAGTTCCATATTTACTTTCAGAAGCAAAAGCTCTATTATCAGCTTTAGAAGGTATTGGATCCACTAGAAGGAAAAAATGTCATATTCTCAGATTCACTATCATGCCTTAAAGCAATTAAAAGTGAAAATTCAACTCATCCCACCATCTTGAAAATTCTACAATTATATGACACCAGATTTGATCAACAGATAGATATTGTGTTTTGTTGGGTGCCTAGTCACGTTGACATCAAAGGCAATACTGAAGCTGATAGATTGGCTAAGGCAGCTCTAGATGAAGAAGTTGATCCTGTTGGAATCCCATACAGCGCTTTCAGACCATCTATCTGCGCTTATGTTAGAAAGCTGTTTCAATCTTTATGGGATAATGTAGCTAATAACAAACTTCACGAGTTCAAAAAAACGGTTGGTTATACTCATCTGAACAGTCATAAACGATTCGACCAGGCCATGATTAGACGAGAATCGGTCACACACGATTAATTCATGAATTTTTACTTAAACAGGAGCCGATTCCAAGGTGTATACCTTGCCATGAAGATCTCACGGTGAAACATATTCTCATAGACTGCATAGCTTTTAAGATTGTAAGAGATATTTTTTATCGAGCAGCTACGCTGGAAGATCTTTTTAGCCGAGTGAAAGAGGATTGTATTTTAAACTATTTGAGAGAGAATGGTTTGTTGTACAAATTTTAATGTTTGTACCTATTTTAACGCATTAGTTTACCGAGTTTTTGAATTGATTACTTAGAATTTTGTTTGATCGTCGCTATATAGCTGAAATATTGCTGAATGCGACGTTAAACCTTAATTCTCTCTCTCTCTCTCTCTCTTTTTTTTTTGCCTGTCCAAATTTCCTGATACAGCGAAGTCACAATTAATAAATTTAACCTTGCCCGGTCTGGGATTTTTGGGACCTGTCCAGACCTTTCAGGTCATACCTAATATCTGTCTTACCCCTACAGTTACGGAGCTGAAACTTGTTAACTCTATACTCTGAGTCAGGCTCTGCCTGAAAATGTAACAAAAATCCAATCTGGCTGCTCTGCTGACGTCACAGGAACGTCATATTTTTCTGAGGCATTTTAGATTCGTTTATGTGCCTTCTTCGCAAAAACTTCATGATAAATTACTAAATAATAATCTGTTCTGAAACGAAATAGTTTTCCCCACTTTTATCCACAGAAAAAGAGGAATTTTGAAGAAAAATGACGAAAACATCACTTTTCAGATAACCCACATGACCGCCATTGTGAATTTATCCATGATATTCAGTTCGGGGATTATGCAAATAGGCTCAAAATGACTCCGCTATTATAAGTTCCCTGCGAGTTTGATACTGAATTTTATCCTGTTTCCTGGCGAAAATGCCACACGACCGGTAAAGTGGGTCTAAAACTTGCTAACCAAATACGACAAAATTTATAATGAAAACGGCTGGAGACGCGTAAAATATTTTGAAATATTCGAAATCAGCATTGTAGGTCATATTTCATAGAAATCATGACTTCTGCTCGAAATGATAAGTCAAAAGACCGTACAGCGCTAGAGTCTGATCGCCAACTCTTCGGCTGATCGGCCGAGCTGGGGTAGCTAAATAATATATAGCCCTTACTAAGCTGGGGTCGAGTCGGCGAAAAAGACGGCACAGTTTTTGAACAAAAACGTCTGAAAATAGTCAATCTTGAATTAAACAAGGTATTCTAAGAATGTTTTCTATCTGCTAACAGTATTTTGATTCATGTAACCTAAAATTATACACGTCGAATAAGAATAAACGCGAATATCAGGGGTAAACTTCCACATCATTCACATTGTACCGGCGCATGTGATCGTATGGTACCGAGGCGAGATCGTCGAAGCGAAGTCAAGTGTCAAGGCGGCTTTCGTCAACTGTTACTCACAGTCGCAGTACACTACCTTTTTCCAGATATCCCAGGAACAGTCGTACATGCTATCGGTCAGATTTACAAAGTTGATATCCGACATATTCTTTATTTCCAGTGCTGTCGCTGACAGAACACTCCAGCTGCCATGTTTGTTTACATTACAAACTGCAGTCAACTGGATCAGCCAGTGCAGTTTGATCTGTTTTTTTATCCCAACGCCACGTGACCGCTGTCGACCAATGGCTTGCCCAGGATCTTCTGGGAGTAGAAATAAGATAAGTTACAGAGTCGCGGAGTCTCATCTCTCAGTTTTGGTCGTTCCGAAGATGGAGTAGAAAGTTTGATGAGGAGAGGGACATAAGGCTTTACACATTGAAGTTATTGATCGGATCAGCCGTTTAACACGGTGAAGGGGCAGATTGTGTCGTTTTCCATGAAACTTTTTTATTGCCGTATTTCAGTGTCCGAGTTTTCCTAACATCAGCTTGATGTTCCTATCTGGATTGTTGTGCTTCCTACAGAGCAGGACTAGCAACAACTATAGATCAATATACATGTAGATCAAAACACAATAATTTGTTATATCTTTCCTCATAGTGTGTATTATCATCCGATAAATAAGACAAAATCTCGTGTCGTAAATAATTATACAAGAACATGATTAAACTGATACGTGTAATCCTGTGTGTATACAATTCTTATTTGTAAGAATCATTTATAAAAACTAAGATTTGCGAAAGGGAATCGAGATAGATTAATGACCACGGGGGTCAATTTGAAATGGAAATGTAGCAAACAATCTGAAATTTTTTTTGGAAAAATTCAAAAGAGCAAAGAAGATTGATGATAAGGCCCATCACCCAAAAGACGCTGCGGTGATCGGATGACATTTTTGCGATAGCACAAAAACCATTGTTAATTCGTTTTTCGATTTGTATCCCGTACAGCATGTTTCAGAGCTATCCTCTGTTGAATTGATGCACGATCTATGGACATCAATTATTCTGTCCTTTTACTCCCAAAACACAATTGAATAGTTTCACAATGATATCGGTTTGCACAAGCTTGGTGAGGTAGAATTCATGCGTTCATGCGTACTCAAGCAGTTTAGATTTTACATGGAATGCTAAAGTTCGAATAAGCTTATTATACATTGAACGATGTTTTAGAATGGTGTAACGCAGTTGATGGTTTGACATGAATGTCCGGGCATGCGATAAGTCACGTATGTCGTTTATTGTAAAAGTGATTAAAAACATTGAACTTAAGGTCGGGTGGGTAGGTAGGAAAGTATCACTTTTTCGTTTAGGGCGAAGTACATGTACCAGAAAAGTAGCTAAATAATATATAGCCCTCACGAGTATGAAGGCTATATATTATTTAGCTAGACATTTGGTAAACGCAGTTAGTACGGTTTTGTATAATGTGATATTAAACATAAAGACCACACAATTTACAAATAATTATAAGTACCTATAACTACAAAATTATAACTGATGTTTATTTGTTTACAGTGTATGTTGTTACACAATTCATCCTACATTATAAAAAGGTTCCCGGATGTAGTCAGACTGAGTGATTTGCATGTGCAATTTCGTCTCTGTTATTTTGAGTATTTCTGGGGTTTTAAGCTGGTATTATTCCAGATTGTTGTGTAGTATTTTTCGTGAACGTTTCTGGCATCTGTGCATGGTCAAAGTTTGAGTTAGTTCGTAAGATTTTCGCTGTTCGCGGCGGTTTTTGTTTGTCTTGGGTACAGCCCATTTGGGTTGACCGAGATCACCATTTTCCTTGTGTAGGTAGATCGCGCTCTACTGAATGTAACACGGTCATACGGGACTTTTGGGTCTATGAAGGCGGGCTATTTGTAAACTGTTGACAACTGTTATTATTTTCTTGTTTGTTTGTTCGAAAATTAATGTTTTCTGGAGCTTCCAGAGCTAATTATTTTTAGTGCTATGACAATCAAAGTGTGAGAGTTCATCATTTTCCTTGTGTAGGTAAATGGCGCTGTATTGAAATTAACACTTGTCATACGGGACTTCTGGGTCTTTTGGGGCAAATCCGTCATTTAAGACAACTTTAAAAAGACTAATGCGTGTATATATGTATCTATATTATATATTATATTATATTATATACATATATACGTATATACATGTATATGCGTGTGTGTGTGTGTGTGTGTGTGTGTGCGCGCGCGCGTGCGTGCGTACGCGCGTGTACATTTATACCCCATGTACGTGCACACCCTATGTACATGTACGTTTTGGATGTATGAGGTTCTAAATACGCTTGTGCGTCATTTTATCTTGCGTTGATTCATTCTACATACTTGTTACTCAAGGCCTTTTTTTTCGTGTAGTTTCTATACGTACTTTCATCTGTAGCCACAACCGACGACCATCAACCATCAGAAGTCCGGCTGAATATTTGGTTTTCGATTATATTGGCTGTCTACCCCGACAACCAGCGACCGTCGATTTATGATTTCTATATGGAAATGTTGCTTGTACCCCGAAGACACCGACGCACCAGCTACCACCTGCTTTGTCTCGCCACGTGCAGTCGGTACTGTCGGTTTCACGACGAACCGACAGTTCAAAGCGAGGTCATGCCAAAGTGAAAGTGAGGTCATACCAAAGCGAAAGTCGACATCCGGCATACCACCTGGACAAAATCAGGTGAGTGATGGTTGTTTTGCGGCACCTTAGCAGTCCGTCATGGAAAACAACTTCAGATAATGCCCGTGTAGTAATCAAACTGAATGCGATTACACTAGCAACAAGGACAAAAAGCTGCAATGAACACGCCGCAGTTTAATGGCCACACTGTCGGTTTTGTTGGCATTGTTGGCGATTTGTTTTTTTTTCTTGGTAGCCAGTTACACTGTAATTATGCATTGTCTATGATAGCATCTAGGCAGGAAATCTTGCCTTTTAACCTGTCCTATAGCCCGTGTAGGTTAAAAATTTGATATATAATTACATATAATATGATATAAAAATTGCTCTCCAAAAATAAATAAAAAAACTTTGGAATATATTAACCATTTTTGTAAAATCTAGCCCAACAAAAAATGCCTTAGCAAAAATACACCGTAAAACTTCCACCTGACATACGGAAGCCCATCCTCCCCACAACGCATGCTCCATTTCACAGTCTCATTTATCATCCCTGCCTCCAAAAGCGGAAGTTGACCTTTACTACGTTGCTATGACGTATATGGGAAAACCCACATACGCACGGTTCAGTTTGAACTCCTTCAGTATTGTACATGAGCGAACTACTTTTCATATGCTCAGTCCAGATAAACAGGGAAAATAATCCCCAGATAATTCTTTTTACCGCTAGGTCAACAGGTATTATGCGGACTTGAAAAGTAATCGAAATGTTCGGCAAACATCTATTTTACTATGATGTCACATCCGGCGATGTGCGCGGCCCGGAAGCCTGTCCATAAATCGGACTGGTGGCTGGGGTATTATTAGACGAGGTGGTTGACGGAAGCCTTGCTTCTTTGACATGTTCTGCCTTACCTATACGTCACGCGGTTTTATGAGCTATTATTCGCAATGGCCAAAATAGGTCACATGGCATTACAATGGCGATCTTCTGGTAAATTTGACGGTATCACGATATTTGGTGAAAAAAAAATATAAAAAAATATGTAGTTGAATAGCATTTGACTAGCTCTTTCACTTAAAGTATAGTTTTACAAATCCTGAACTTTTTCGTTCAAAATTTCTCAAGTTCGCAAACAAGGACCAGTGCACGTTGCCCTTGACCTTGTGATCAGCCTGGCCCCCGGGTTTCACTGCTTGCAGCTATCTTTGTTATAGTTTTCGCTTGTTCGACATAATAAATGTATGGCACACAATAGATTTTACATTGAACTTATCAACGAAATAATCGCAAACTTTCAAAGTAAGAGACGATATCATGTTAATACAGCGATGTTTGAGGGGGTTAATTGAGAATATTGTAGTCTCCTCTTGTACAGGATTCTTGTCCGTTCAGTGTGATTGGTAGTTCATCCGTTAGGCAGTCGTGCTGATTGTGATATAGGAGTGAGGCATTCTCACGTTCGGCTATTTCCGTATTGGCGAAACGTAACCTCTCACAAAGAACGCACAAAAAGTCTCCTGTGGAGAGCGTATGGCAATGATGCAGTGAAGCGTCTACGAAATAGTGCCTTTGACAATCGAGCGATCCCGTCGCATTTTATTGTGAATTGAAGTTAATTTTAACCATAAGAACATGATACAATCAAATTATACAAAAGTATTTCTATATTTAGTTCAATAACAGCAATCTAGCCCCAGAACTCGAGCCAGCTGCGCTAAGTTCCGCTAATACGAAAATAGCCAAACGTGAGACCGTTCATCCGAAAATTACTTGTGCGCATGTGCGAACGTGATCCCGTTTCCTCTCCCAGAAATCAGCCGGACCAGAAGTCACTTTCGCAGCTAGTGAGTTCTGGGGCTAGATTGGGAGAGAGCTTATGAATAGGTGAAACGGGCATGTGCTGTGAGTGAGGAGTTTGGGAAACTGCCCACTTGCTATTTACCATGATGCATTCGGACTCGCGAATCTGAGAAAAAGAACATGCTCAGCTATAACATTCACAGACTTTCGGTATCATTTGCTTTTGGCGAAACACATGTATTCTTACACTTTTGTATGTGTGCCACTCATGCATCTCAAATTTGAATATGGCGCGGTTTGCCGAAGATTTTGTCCCCCGACGAGGCGCGGTTTGGTGTCAAAATGAAACAATCCGAAAGGCATGAAACACCTGGTTAACATGAAATATCTCAACTTGTATGTTTCACAGCTATTCTAAAGGCACTTGACTTTCTCTTAGTTTGAATAAAAATATGCCAAAGTAGTGCTTTCGTGGCAAATGTCAATCCAGAAGGGGTAAATGTACTATATTTCTACCGCTACACACAAGAAACCTACGGTGGCCCGTAGGGGACATTCATGTTTTTTACCGCGGTAACACTTTTCACCACGGTGAAAACTTTTACACCGCGGTGGAAACTTTTACACCGCGGTTAAAACTTTTACACCGCGGTGGAAAGTACTTCTACCCGCGGTGAAAAGTGTTTCCCACCGCGGTGGAAAGTATTTCTTACCGCGGTGGAAAGTATTTCTCACCGCGGTGGAAAGTATTTCTCACCACGTTGGAAAGTATTTTTCACCGTGGTGATAAATATTTCCCATCGCGGTGGAAAGCATTTTTCACCGCGGTGGAAAGTATTTCACAATTTTTTTCATTTCGCGATGTTTTCGAAAGAAAACACAGAAAATTCGAACAAGAAAAACATGAAAAAGTCGAAAGAAAACACGGAAAAGTCAGAGAAAAACACCTAAAGGTGAAAAACATGAATGTCCCCTACGGGCCACCGTAGAAACCAGTTTAGAACCAACAAAAACTTAACTTCAAAATATTGAATATGTCAGTGACTATACGTACAAGCTGCCTGATTATAATTTTGGTTTTGGACTGGCTTCATATGAAAATATGTAACTTTATGAAACGTTTCTTCTTATACCAAAGTATGACAATTACATGTAAATAGAACAATTCAGTCCGGTTGTTTCAAGGCGACACCCGGTAGTGTAATGGATAAAGGCTTGTCACATTTACATTTTGCATCTGTGGTGCACGAGTTCTAATCTATCCGGGTAACATATTCCTTTGATACTTTTTTGCAGAGTGAAGTATTATTGGAGATATTTTTGTCGTTCTAGATAACAAAATATTATTAATAATAATTTCTAAAAAAAAATTCGGTAAACCGCGCCATATTTTTTAAATATGTCACATATTGTTATTCGTTTATATTACAGGATGAATTCGTCGCAGATGTCAAAAAGAGCTCGATTATCCTCGCCTTCAGAAACTCATGCTTTATTTAAAGAAGCCAGTGAGGTTGTGATTCCTCTGGATGATATCTTCGATGCCGACCTGGCGGAATGGTTGAAAATATTTGCCTCGGCTCACAACACACGAGTCGAGTTTGTTGTTATGAGTTTTATAACCACACTGTCAGCCTTAATGGGACCTGGAACGGTAGTCCAGATACGCCCCACCCACACAGAGGCGCTAAACCTCTTCATTGTATGCCTGGCCCATCCCAGCGCTGGTAAGTCACAAGCACATAGGTATACCTGCGTGGACAGTTTACCAGAAGAAGCGCGGAAGGTACTAGTGGATGATTTTACCAGAAAGGGCCTGCTTGCTCACTTGGAGAGAGAAGGCGTGGGCCTTCTCGCGTACGAGGAAATGGGAGCCTTCTTCGAACAGTTGTTCCGTCGGCAAGCGGAGGGAAACGCCGAAAGGGCACACTTTTGCCGACTGTACGACGGGGGTATTTTGAAAGCCTCATATGCCGACAATCAAGGTCGACTACGAACAACCACGGTTGAACATCCACACGTGTCCATTGGCGGTTTCCAGACCCCGGATACCTTCCTGGAACAATACAGCATCCTTATGTCTTCCTCTGATGGCTTTGTTGATCGATTGCTGTTATGCAGTCCCAAACCACAATTGTTAAAACATGATGATGTTGACAAGTTTGCCGCCCAACTTCTGGATGGATATAAAGCAGAACTCCAGAATTTTCGGTATTTATATTCATATGCCCTAAAGTGCAGTGCATTAGGAATAAAAATGCAATTTAAGGAAGACGCGAGGGCTGTCTACAACGAATACTGCGACGATATCATCGACCGCCTTAACGCTCAGTGGGAAGAGGGGTCGACAGAGGGGAATTTCTCCAAAGACATTCGTTCTGTCACAAGGTAAGACTACATGTATAATACATGGTAGGTGATTTATATCCGTTTTTACAACGTTTTTTTATCTACCTCCATGCTTTTCTATATTTTTTAATATGGTTTTCAGTGTTCCATTATGAGTCGTTGGGGATGAGTGGGGATAATCAGTCGATATGTATATACTACTATTTATTACCCCACAAGCAAATTCGTATTCAATAATTATTATTGGGATTGGTCGGGTCGGGTCGTATAAACCCATATACCCCGAGTGATGTCTTGCTACCCGGGGTATATAAAAAACAACTCCCGTGCGATTCGAACCGCCGCTCTCGCTTCGAAAGTTCCGCTGACCATATCTCAATATGTATGGAATATCTTTCGCCCACTCGCCAAAATTTAATGGAATGACGTCAAAGTGCATCATTTTCACTGAAGCGTCCGATATATAACTCACCAAAAGGTGTCATTTGTTCCAAAAAATTTCCAAACGAAACAGATCGAAATGGCCTGATGTGTTGTGGCGCGTCTCTCGCAGTAGCAAAATGCGGACAGTTTCGAAATCGAAATGACCCGCTGAATTTGTCCGTTGTACCGTTGGTTCTAAATGATAAATCTTTTTTCAATATTTTTGCTATAAGATAAAAAGGCTTGAGGGATAATAAATTCCTGACGCCTCAGGGTGTATGAGTTTCAGGGAGGGTCGTATCTTTCCATACACCCGGGGGAAAACCTGAATAACTAATAATATATTTGATGGATTATCTGATTACCTCGGTCTGAATAAAAGCTTTGTCATTAAAAGCATTGCATCTTCAGTGAATTTGATTGCTGATTTTAGATAATTGTATTTCGAGATAAGTAGAGGCGTGATGAATATTTATTTAGCTCTTGAGGCTGAAGATTTTCGGGAAATGTATTGCCATGCATGTAAATGCCGTGTCGAAATGGAAGGTACTGATACTCAGGACGCCTCCACCGAACCGTTCCTGATATTCACTGCCAATGTCGTTGCCATATTGTTGAATTTAAAGCTTACTCACTCGATTAAATTATTTGATGAAATGCAACAGTTCATCTCTTTACTCAAGGTTATGTGCTGTTTGAGATTGTGCACACACGAGAGGTAACACCTGACATCAGCGATATGGAAGCCACCAGTTTTGCTCGATCACCAGATGTCACGAAGACGACCGTGAAGAGGGCAATTACACTGATGGAATATTTCGATAATCAGCGACAGGTATATCAGAAGGTGAGCTGATCTTGTTAAGAGGTACAGCACCTTACGTACGCCATAACGTACGTCAAATCTATGTCAATGGACCGGCTTTGCCGAAGCGCTTTGTTGTCAAATCGTTTCTTCGCTCGTATCATCCAGCTCTTTAGTGATAAATAAATTAGAGTACTAATATATATGGGAGCATTGCAGAAAACGACTTACACAGCTTTTCTACTAAAAATATATACAAAGACTGAACTCTATCTCTATATGATTTCTGTTACTGCATAAAGTTAGACCGCGGTTCGCAGTTCGTTATTCGCGGGGACCAGTCATTCAGTGACTCATAGCAGCGCCCCGGGCGTCAGATTTGGAATATGAATATACAAAGACATAGAGCAGGACATTCTCTCTTGCTATGCAGAGTTTGGAGTTCAAAGTACTCATAATAATTTTTTTTACAGATTTCCATATCTGAAGAAATAATTGCTCGAATAACGAACTGCGAACCGCGGTCTAACTTTATGAACGTTTATGGGAGGTGAGATAAGCAAAAGACATTCCTGTTTATAAGGAATATTTCTGCCTTGATGTATATTACAGCTGAGACCTGTGACCATGGCTGCCTCTCTGGATC
>JAVTVY010041657.1:0-17713 GCA_036873755.1 Hanleya hanleyi | reverse complement strand
TTTACCTGTTTAAAATATAAATAATATCAAATCTCCAATGCACTGTTGCTGCAGACGTACAGGTTAGTTTGACATAAGTTATGTTTCTTCGATCAGTTTTATGTTTGTCTCATGCACCATCGCCTACAATTAAATCTCTGTTCTTTCTTTTGAAGTTGCTGCCGCATTGATCGAAAGAACAGGACACAAAACCTTGTGGGATGAAAGAAAATAACATTTTATTTACTGAAACGAAATCAAAGGAAACTTTCGAAAATGCAATATTATCTTGGTGACTCACGCAATTATTCTTTGTCTATTGAACTCATTATCGTATAGGGCCTAACTACTACCCATAAATTTGACATCTCAAGAATGATGTATAACCGACACTATTAATGAATGTTATTGAGTGGAAATATTCATGAAATCGTTCTTTCGAGCTACTAAAACCAGGATTAGGAGTGCGACTATACCTTCTCAACCGTGACGAAGTAAAACTCGAACGTGAAATTGAAACATGAATACTAAAGGTTGACAAACAGTGGCAGAAACGACACAAGGGAAGGGCACCAAATGTCAACAGACTTTTGATACGAAAAATCAGAACGGAAAGCCATGCGTAGGTGTATGTACCAAATAAAGAGTCATTTATGAGATCAATGGTAAGAGTAAGAGAAGAGAAATTCTTATTAGTTCTGCAAATTAGAAAAGCGTAATTTTACAAATATATGCATGCCAACTATCATCACAAATAATTAAATATAAAAATGAAGTCAAAAGAAATACTGAATGAAATGGTCCAATTTTACTTATTGCAAGCCGGATTATAGACTTATAGTCTATTTATAGACGACGGCAAAATTCACCCTCTTTCACAGTCACAATATCGTTTTCATTGTTGAAGACAAAATGTTATGATCATGGGGTTAAAATGATACCTTCCTCTGAAAAAGATGAAAAATGGCAAATCCCCAGGTTCCGAGAGTTTTTCGGTGGACATTTACAACTCTTGCTAGAACAAGCTTGGGGCGTTCTTTATAAAATCCATAAATCGGGCTTATTCAGATCTCCAAACTTTCAGAAACAGGGGGTGATTATTTGGAAAGGGCCCCAAATTGCATCTTCCTGTATAGTCAATCGAATTATGAAAATAATTCCCCGAGGATGTTCCTCCCTGCCGATAGACATGAATCCTTGAGGCGTGCCATGTCTGTCTTCTCCTCGAGGATGTTCCTCCCTGACGATAGACATGAATCCTTGAGGCGTGCCATGGTTCTCCTCGAGGATGTTCCTCCCTGCCGATAGACATGAATCCTTGAGGCGTGCCATGGTTCTCCTCGAGGATGTTCCTCCCTGCCGACAGATATGAATCCTTGAGGTGTGCCATGGTTCTCCTCGAGGATGTTCCTCCCTGCCGATAGACATGAATCCTCGAGGCGTGCCATGGCTCTCCTCGACGAATTTCCTCCCTGCCGATAGACATGAATCCTTGAGACGTGCCATGGTTCTCCTCGAGGATGTTCCTCCCTGCCGATAGACATGAATCCTCGAGGCGTGCCATGGCTCTCCTCGACGAATTTCCTCCCTGCCGATAGACATGAATCCTTGAGACGTGCCATGGTTCTCCTCGAGGATGTTCCTCCCTGCCGATAGACATGAATCCTCGAGGCGTGCCATGGCTCTCCTCGACGAATTTCCTCCCTGCCGATAGACATGAATCCTTGAGACGTGCCATGGTTCTCCTCGAGGATGTTCCTCCCTGCCGATAGACACGAATCCTCGAGGCGTGCCATGGCTCTCCTCGACGAATTTCCTCCCTGCCGATAGACATGAATCCTTGAGACGTGCCATGGTTCTCCTCGAGGATGTTCCTCCCTGCCGATAGACATGAACTCGAGGCGTGCCATGGCTCTCCTCGACGAATTTCCTCCTGCCGATAGACATGAATCCTTGAGACGTGCCATGGTTCTCTCGAGGATGTTCCTCCTGCCGATAGACACGAATCCTCGAGGCGTGCCATGGCTCTCCTCGACGAATTTCCTCCCTGCCGATAGACATGAATCCTTGAGACGTGCCATGGTTCTCCTCGAGGATGTTCCTCCCTGCCGATAGACATGAATCCTCGAGGCGTGCCATGGCTCTCCTCGACGAATTTCCTCCCTGCCGATAGACATGAATCCTTGAGACGTGCCATGGTTCTCCTCGAGGATGTTCCTCCCTGCCGATAGACACGAATCCGAGGCGTGCCATGGCTCTCCTCGACGAATTTCCTCCCTGCCGATAGACATGAATCCTTGAGACGTGCCATGGTTCTCCTCGAGGATGTTCCTCCCTGCCGATAGACATGAATCCTCGAGGCGTGCCATGGCTCTCCTCGACGAATTTCCTCCCTGCCGATAGACATGAATCCTTGAGACGTGCCATGGTTCTCCTCGAGGATGTTCCTCCCTGCCGATAGACATGAATCCTCGAGGCGTGCCATGGCTCTCCTCGACGAATTTCCTCCCTGGCGATAGACATGAATCCTTGAGACGTGCCATGGTTCTCATCGAGGATGTTCTTCCCTGCCGATGGACATGAATCCTTGAGGCGTGCCATGGTTCTCCAGGCTAATTCCCTGCAAGACAGAAGCAGTCAACAGTTTTCAATGATGCCAGCAAGACATCATGATGTTCCAAAAATACCAAATCCGTATGGCTGATCAGTACAGCGTTCTTAATCCATATGATATACGTTGTAAAGTCGTTATCTAGAGTGTGATGTATCTCAGTCACGCTTTGATTGTGTCTGTTCATATGGACACTATGAGGATCTTGAAATACATAGGTTCATGCGGCCCCTAGCCCCGGGTTAATCGGAATTAGACACAAGTTACCGGCACGAAACGTTCCGCCATAGACCATGCACGCTGTGCTCGTATTTTGCTATCAGGATGCGAAATGTCGCCAAATTTGAGAAATACGTTTGACATGAATCGTTAATGCGTGCCATGGTTCTCCTCGAGGATGTTCCTCCCTGCCGATAGACATGCGTCTTTGAGGCCTGCTATTATTCTCCTCGAGGATGTTCCTCCCTGCCGATAGACATGTAGATCCTTGAGGCGTGCCATGGTTCTCCTCGAGGATGTTTCTCCCTGCCGATAGCGGCAATTAACGCGGTGCGTTTATGAACGACTCTTTCCGTACTTGCATGCGTGTGTTGGTTCGGGCGCTTTAGATTCAAGGCGGCAAATCTACATAGACGATGCCAATGGTAATAATACACATAGTTAGATTGGCAAGACATCTCGCTTTGGATTGTATCTCAATAGCCAATATTAAAAAATGAAACGTGAAAAACGTACGAGTGGAAAGGTGAATGTTTTACGGGTTACTATGCATTGACGTCGCAATGGCCTTGTGAAGTCATTTTGCTATCTACGACCGTCGGTCATTTCAAGCTATCTATTCGATAAATATAGAGCCGCTTGATGCTCTGGTTGCTAAGGATGCAGGTTTGGAAAGTTTGCCGGTGTGAGTATTTTTGTTGTCGAAAGTTGCATAAGCCAGTCCGACTGCTATGGGCGCCAGCTAGGAAGAAATCGTGTTAAAAGATTCTAGACACGAAATTATAGATCGCCATACAAAAACATTACACCTGCCAATATGTTATGTGCTTGCGACCACATTGGTTAACATTACACCTGCCAATATGTTATGTACTCACGACCACATTGGTTAACATTACACCTGCCAATATTTTATGTACTTACGATCACACTGGTTAAAATTACACCTGCCAATATGTTACGTGCTTACGACCACATTGGTTAACATTACACCTGCCAATATTTTATATGCTTACGACCACATTGGTTAACATTACACCTGTCAATATGTGGCACGGGTTCGAGCCCAGTTGGTGCATGTGTGAAAGTTTGTCAGTTACTTGCCGAAGGGCGGTGGTTCTCTCCGGGTACTCCGGCTTCCTCCACCAACCAAACTGACTGTCACCATATGAGTGAAACAAACTTGAGTGTGACATTAAGCCAAATTCCCTCCCTCCTGTCAATATGTTATGTGCTTACGACCACATTGGTTAACATTACCCCTGCCAATATGTTACGTGCTTACGACCACATTGGTTAACATTACACCTGTCAATATTTTATGTGCTTACGACCACGTTGGTTAACATTACACCTGTCAATATGTTATGTGCTTACGACCACATTGGTTAACATTACACCTGTCAATATGTTATGTGCTTACGACCACACTGGTTAACATTACACCTGCCAATATGTTATGTGATTACGACCACATTGATTAACATTAAACCTGCCAATACGTTATGTGCTTACGACCACATTGATTAACATTACACCTGCCAATATTTTATGTGCTTACGACCACATTGGTTACGCATGGAATGGTCTATCGTCATCGATCGTATAACAGCAATAAGAAAATTATAGTATATAAAAAAAACATAGGCCATTTTCCTGCGAGAAAAAGGCGTTCAACTGTTTTCAATGATGCCGGCAAGACAACATGATGTTCCAAATATCAAATTCGCATCGTCGATCAGTATCCTCACATCAATATGATTTTCGGTAAAATAGTCATAGAGATTGATGTATCTTATTCACGCTTTGAGTGTGACTGTTCAGATGAACGTCATGAAGATCTTGAAGTATATGAGTTTGTTGGTTGTTTGAAGTTTAACGTCGCACCTAATCTTATTGGTCACACGGCGACGATGACTCAAACAAACATACCCTAGCAAAAACCCTAACAAAAACCTAATCAAAACTACAAAAAAAATTGAATTTCGAATTTTGAAAATGAGGCTCTACAGACACTGATCACAATGGATCCTTAGAGAGCCTAATCTGTTTGGCACTTTAATCTACCTCCTGTGCCAGACAAACATGGTACAAACCATGCTGCTCTAAGCTGGTATATTGGGTGCATGCTACACAGCACCTAGCCTGCGAGAACCCGAAAATCAAACGATTTTGATTGGTTGATAATGTTAACGTTGATGAATGGCCATAATTACAAGCGTCTATTCCGTCGTTCATAATTCAGCCGTCGTCCATTAAAGAATATCCGGGTCTATAATTCAAAGACCTATTCGATATTCCATATAACAGTATTAGCACCAAATTCAAAAGGACAATCATAGTATACAAAACATAGGCTAGTGTCCTGCAAGAGAGAAGCGGTCAACAGTTTTCGATGATGCCGACAAGACATCATGATGTTCTAAAAATATATACTCCGTATCGCTGATCAGTATTCTTATTCCATTATAATCGTTGTAAATTCGTCATCAAGATAATGATGTATCTCAGTTACGCTTTGATTGTGACTGTTCCTATGAGCATCATGAGGATCTTGAAGTGCATGGGTTCATACGGCCCCTAGCCCCGGGTTAAGCGGAATTAGACACAAGTTACGAAACGTAGCGCCATAGATCTTGCACGCTACGTTCGTATTTTGCTATCAGCATGCGATATGTATCGCCAAATTTGAGAAACTTTGAGTGGAGGCGCTTGGTGGAATAGCCCTGTTTTATAAGTTTCTGCAACAATGTTTTGTGACGCTGATTAAAATCGTCACATTTAACACAGGATCTAGCAAATGCTACTAAGCGAGATATGTATACGCCATATGCAGGTCCCACTGGAATATTACTGTCCAGAAAGGGATAGTTTACGATGTCGAAATTGTAATCATCTCTTTTGTCATAAAGTCGACGAGAGTGAATGCCCGCTTCATTTTTATAGAGATATAGATCTAAATATGATGTGTCTGTAGGGCTATCTGTAGTTTCTTTCAAATCCAGTGAAGGTGGATATATATCCTTCACTGCGTCATTTATATAGCGATTATCCACAGCGAGAAGATCGTCTATATAGCGTTTGGTGAATGAGAAGGAACGGGCTTTGAATGGATCGGTTTTTGGAAGCGCCTGCATATAATCATATTCATAAGAGAACAGATACAGGTCAGCCAACAGGGGTGCACAATTAGTACCCATTGGAATACCTATATGCTGCTGATATATTGTCTTGCCAAATTTCACATAGATATTTTTAATGAGAAATTCAAGCAACTCTATAAACAAAGAAACATCCCATGAATGATATATCTTGTATGTAGTAGAGCTAAAGAATGCTTTATGGCTTCCGACATTAATATATCTACGATCAGTTTTCTTGAACACAGATACTATTAATGAACTTAGACGGTCAATAAGGTCCTGATGAGGGATTGTAGTATAGAGTCGAGAAATCCCACGTGGATACATATCTGTACGGTATGTGACCTTGAGCGTCAAGTTCTTCCGTAAGACATTTCGAGTTTTTTCAATATCCACATACATTCAACGGCTGAGTTTTTAGAAATAGTGGCGCAATACCTTTCACAAAATGCTTTTACCCCCTGAAGGGCCCTCGTCAATAGGGTTGAAAGGGTGCAGCTTCTAGAACCAGCTATAAATCTAGCTTTGTATGGTGATTTATGCATTTTGGGAGTCCAGTATATTTTTGGTATGTCGTTATGATTGGTTGGAAGACAAATACCTCTTTCCCTGAGAAACTTTTTGTGATTGTTAAATAAATCTTTCAGAGTAAATGCAGTTTAGGAGTAAGTAGACGTATTTGATGATGATATATCTACACTCAATTCTTTAACCAGCACCTGGTCATAGTAATATTTACATATGAATATTATATTATTCGGAGCTTTGTCTGCTGGGACTATGACGAATTTACTCTGGAGATTTGCTAGAACTTCTTGCGAATTGAGGTTTCTCAGTACTTGTTTTGCTTGGAGAAGAGTACTTCTGTCAATATGACGGATTGTTTCAACGACCTTGCTCTTGGTGAGGTCCAGCCAATTAGCGAGTACTGTAGGTTCAACTTTTTCTCGCTTAGACCAATCAATAGCGTACTGTTCCAATGCAGACAGAACTATCTTCTGGTCGGCCTTCAGATTTATTCTTTTCGGCTCTCTATATTTAGGTCCTTTCATCAGGAGTAATTTCAGATCCTTATCACTCACCACATCAAGGTCACCAGTCACAATATGTTTGCATGGTATATAGATAAAGTTCGACGATTCACAATCACAACTATAGCCTCCTGACGTGTATAAGTTCCAGTCAAATTCCTTGACAGCATTGGAGTAATTGAATATCTTGGTGGCTATAGATTTGGTATACTTATATGAAATGCAAGGCGGTTCTGTGAACTTAAAATAGTTTGGTTCAGCGTTGCGTACCTCGAAATCGAAAATACGCTATATCTTGACATACTTCACTGATTTTTGGTGGTATTATATTTCCTGAAGACGCAGATTGTTGTATATCTCTGGCTATTTGATCTAAAGCTCTCAGAGGTAACGCATACAGAACTGTACGTAAGCTATGTATAGCATTGGGTGTGTTAGTTAAACCCACTAAATAATTTAAAGTGATATGACCGTGAATCTTCGAACTATTAAACTTTCGCCAACCATGGCTGCGGTGTCTCCGTTGATGGGGTTTAAATAGTTGGGTAATGTTGGATATATTTGAACGGCGGTTTGTAGCATTGCCGAACCCACTGACCTTATCATTTAAACCGAACGGAAACACTGACACAAGTTCTAGCATCCAGAATAATTCCCGCTCTCGGATTTTTCTCTCAAATCCAAAGGGGGAATCCTTAGTAGATGGAGAGACGACTTCTATGGTCTGAATACTAAAGTTATCCCAGCTAATGTTTTACGTAGCGGCTTCTCCCTAGAAGAACTCTACTCCATTGACCACATATCCCAGTTTCGCGTCGATCGGTTCAGCTGTTCCAGGAAAAGAAAATGTGTGACTTCAAGATGAACCACAGGGATTCTATACCATTAGCGATGGAAATTAGATCTTATGACTGCTGATCAGTGTATGGAGTTTCGACTTCATCAGTCTAGCTGTCTTCAAGAAATGGAGGAAGAAAATATCAATTATAAGAGGTTCTCAGTGTTGGCTTGAAACTATGGCTAGGTTGGCTAACATTCCCTTCCGATATTAGTTTACATTTGGTAAACGTACAAGCTCTCTTTTCTAGTTACGCAGTGAAACGAACTCGTCAAACGAGTCACATTTCTACGACTTTCGGGTATCATGATATTGGTAAAAAAAATAGCGCATTCGTGATCGGAGAGTTGCACTTTTGATTCAGTTAATCTTTTAATAGTGTAACGTGTGCCGGGCCGGTCAATGAACGGGACGCAGCTGAGCTTAGTCTTGTTAAATGGTAGCGTACAAGCTATCAGACCACGGTCCCTGCCGGCACTAGTCCTTGCCGATTAGAGATTCACTTCGGCCTGTAACTTTGTCTGGATCGAGAAAATAGGAGAGTGTAGAGACAACCAAAGATGATAGAGTCAAATAATGTGCAATAATATTCAGTTAAATGTACAGGATGATCGCGGTTAAAGATGTAAATATGTACAGTTTATTACACACACGCGCCGTGTAAAGGGCGGCCTTGATGCTGGCCCTTCTATCACGGTATTTTATCGTAGGGACGGCCTGGTCTCTTGCCCCTCTCTTGGTCGTTGGAGCGAGGCTAAGGATAGCGGCTCGACGTCCTTCCTTCTCCAGGCTGTTGGAGCGAGGCTATGGTTATAGCGGCTCTCTTCCCTCTAAGGTAGGTATATCGTCCCCAGAATGTCCCCAGAATGTGTCGTGGCTTCTCATCGTGGATATGCCCGTCTTCCCCTAGCAGGTACGTATTTCCCTAGAGTTAGAGTTATACTCGTCTTCCCGCCGTGGATACGTCTGTTCACCTTGTAGGTACGTATTCCCTTCTACAGGTCGGTTCGCCTTCCCACCGTTGATAGATCTGCTTCTCCTTGTACGTATTCCCCCCTTGGTCGGTTCGTTTCCCCACCGTGGATACGTCTGCTTCTTCCTGTAAGAATTCCACTCTACAGGTAGGTTCGTCTCCCCACCGTGGATACGTCTGCTTCTTCTTATGAGAAATCCCCTCTTAAAGGTCGGTTCGACTCCCCACCGTGGATACGCCTGTCTTCACCTGGTTTGTACGTATCGACCATGTCACCAAATTCGTGTGATAATTATTCCACCCAAGGTTCGTCTAGTAACCATGAACTTGGCTGACTTCTATCCAAGCGTAATCTGGCTTGCGAGGATGCCTCACCTCAGGAAGTCTCCGGCTGGAGGATGTGATCTAATATAACGTCTCTGACAGCGAATCGGACGGTCTGTAACAGTTTTGAGATGCTGCTTCGGTGGCGCGCTCATAGGCACCGTAAACGGCCCAGACTGAGGTAATCACGAGGACCGATTAAACAGACTCAGATCACATCAAATTGCTCTGCTTCCCCTCACAGGTTGGTACAAGTTTTCTGTCACCCGTTTCACAGTGAGAACGCTCTCAGACAGCGTTCTGCCTCTCCGCCGTGAATACTTCAGGGTATCCAACACATAAGCTGGCTTGTGACAGTGACTTCTTCCTTCGAGCTCCCATGAGGTATGTACAGTTGGATCCTAGGTATCGCCAGTTTCGTGCTTCCATGTATCAGCAACCCAATTCCATACCCCTTGCAATATTACCAGTCGCCATAACGCAAACTCCGCATTTGCCGACAACACAGCTGTCCAATACCATTCACTGCCACAGTCACTGGACCTTCTATGTTCCCTCTTCTTCGTACAGGCACCGTTCACCGATTACACGTTTGCGCGTGCAATACACGAGTAGAAGAGTATATTTACCTGACTGCAGTTCAGATCAAAAGTGATTTCCATGTCTGATACGTCTTTTATACACACCAGACCTCATACGTGTAACGTCTTGTTGCCCGGATGAAATGTCACACTTTCCCGAAACGCCATCTGCACTTTTCAGTCAAAGACAACTCACATCATTGTACGATAACTCCAACCCATTATCATCAAGCAGAGTTTAGGGGAATTCCCGACTTCTAGTTTCACTTTCGTTACCGCTGATATCTATCGTTGTATATTGTTTGCAGAGTTTCGTTTTCAACGGGAACATTAGGTAGCATTCCCCGTTGATATCACAGACCAGAATGGATATAAATACTGGACGGTAAGTTGATTCAAGTCATGTATACATCGTATACCCGTAATTATGTTGAGCATTGTGGCATCCTGTTGACCCCGATTTTCGTCGCACTCCCGGGTTGGCGTGCTTAGTTCCAGACCTGCGCTTCGGTTCGGGCTTGTGCTTAGTCCGGATTTAACGTTTAGGGGATACCAAAATTCGTTACAATAGCATGTGCCGCCAAAATGTACCTTGGGTTATACTATCAAGTGTGCACCATTTTGCAAACCTCTATTTGTTCTCGTATGAATAGACTTGAATGCAGAAATTGTCAAAAGATAACCAGTTCAAACCCCGTTCATTCTTATTCACCAAAAGCTATAGACGATCTCGTAGCAATGCATATTAGCGACTCTGTGAGTGATATATACCCACACTTCACTGGATGTGAAAGAAACTACTGATAGCCCTGATAGTCCAGATGAAAGATCATATTGGTTCCCAAATGTTGTGATACATATCGTAAAGTGGCGTCACAATACGATCATAGAGTGCACGATTTCTGGCGCTACTTGTGTCTAAATACGCTAGGAGCCGTTTGAACATCATGTGTTTTATTTCTTCGTGATGTTAAAATGAAGTCAAACTCAAACTGTAACTAAAATACCTCATACCATGGTAAACGACTTGGAAATTAATTAGGATAAAGGATTTATGTAGAGGGCATCATGATGTCTTGCTGTCTCAACTGAAAACTGTTATCCGCTTTAATACGCATATTTGAAATTCAGGCTTACTGTCGTACGAAAAAAATCTATGAAAATTCGTTTGTGGACGACGGCTGAATATTGAACACTGATCGGCCGATCTGCATCGTCGACAAAAAGCAAAATTCTCTTCCGGATGCTATTTAATTAATTCAGGATAATGGCCTTTCAAAATGTAGACATTTCATGATGTCTTGCTGTCTCAACTGAAAACTGTTATCCGCTTTAATACGCATATTTGAAATTCAGGCTTACTGTCGTACGAAAAAAATCTATGAAAATTCGTTTGTGGACGACGGCTGAATATTGAACACTGATCGGCCGATCTGCATCGTCGACAAAAAGCAAAATTCTCTTCCGGATGCTATTTAATTATGTCTTCAGCTTGGCCTTTCAAAAGTACTTTTCACATTAACATAAAACCGATAATGCTATGATATCTACTAATCTATTCGTTATTTGTTTCCATAACACTGCATAAGATGGTTATCAGTGGAATTTACTGTATAATGAGGATTTGTTTGACCAAGAAATCTGTACATCCACAACCAGGACTGGGGAATTCCTGTTCTTTTTACCATTTGATGTTGGTGTATTTCAGAATGTCAGAATGAGTGTCACTATGGAGTTGTTTTAATATTATGTAGCCTAGTCTATCTTGTGACGCCCCTTTCTTCGGGTGGACATATTTTCTTTTTCTTTGCAAAATCAGGGTTCATGTTATTATTACTACTGTGTCCGGCTCAATGTTTGGCTGACCATTTTGTCTTTTTTTATTGGTCTTGCTCGTTTTGTTTAATATAGGAATATTTCTCTTTGATCTGCCTTGGATGTATCGGAGCTTGTTTCAAATGTAGTTTTCTTGGTTGTTATATGGTAGGGTGTTATTTTGTATGTTAGTCCTTTTCTTGCTCAGTTTTTTTGTTATTGTATAGAGAGCACCCCAAGGTTTTATCCATTGGCAACATTGTGTCACTTACAATATTTGGCGGTCATTTTTTACATATATGTCATCAGTATCAAAGCTATCATGACAGTGTGTTGAGGCAAATGAACTGGACTGGATTTTCCACCTATGGGCAATAACCTATTCAATTTAGTACCGGTACTATTATCTGTTCGCTCTGGATGTATTCAGCCCGCTCTAATTAGAGGTGATGGGATATAGCAATCACTTTGCCGGTCATTCAGTGTGTCACAGCGCGCCTACGTCATTCAGTGTGTCACAGGGCGCCTACGTCATTCAGTGTGTCACAGCGCGCCTAGGTTGCAGTCCACAGTAGACGCCTCGTTGCTGGAAATAGACCCTTGGTAATCCCCTTCCGTCTTTCCGAGTTGCCAAACCATCCAGAAAACTCCTATTAAAGTATATATTTTCTTCATGGGAATGCTCATACCATTAATTCAACATACCAGCCAGTTATGCAAATTTAACCCGGGATAAATTTTCTTCCCTCGGAACGTACTCCATATTTTCTAAAAAATCTATTGAAATGATCCAAAATACGCCATATTTCGTTCATTTCCTGGAAAAATCTTGACAATCGATTTCAATAAGATTTCTCCCCAGTGTTCCCTGTCCCGAGGCGAGATAAAAAGGCTATTCAAAATATGGGGTCGACCACGCCGATTTTTGTCACATATTCCATATGTAACATAACCCTATTTTTAAACACCGGAAAAACGTACGAAGCTGAGGCTGACGAAGGTTGACTTCGCGGCCCGACCCGCCATATAGCTCAACCCAGCCACCCATCAGCATATGTTATTTTGAAGGACTGGTAGTACCCAGAAGCTTGGTACTATAAATACTGGTTACCAAAGATAGTGCCACGGCACTGTAGCTCATCTGTCTGTAACTGGAGAAAGTAGCTGTGAGAAATTTTTACTAAAGAACTGCAATAGTTGAGTTTCTAACTTTTGTTGTCACCCCTGAACACTAAATGATCCATGCAGTTATTTCTTGAGATTTCATGATAAAGTTTCATGGGAAATTCAAGATGCGGCCATATTGGATTTTCGAATCGGACAAGAAAAGGTATCTTGCTCAACTTGACCCCAAGGGGAACCTGTGTATCAAATTTGAGAAAGATCAATGCAGTAGTTCCTGAGAAATCGCGATAACAAAGTTTCATGGGGAAATCCAAGATGGCCGCCTGGTGGCCATATTGGATTTTTGAATCAGAGCAGAAAAGGTATCTTGCACAACTAGACCCGAAGGGGAACCTGTGTACCAAATTTGAGAAAGATCCATGCGGTAGGTCCTGAGAAATCGCAATAACAATGTTTCATGGGGAAATCCAAGATGGCCACCTGATGGCCATATTGGATTTTTCAATCAGAACACAAATGGTATCTTGCACAGCTAGACCCCAAGGGCAACCTCTGTACCAAATTTGAGAAAGATCCATGCAGTAGTTCCTGAGAAATCACGATAATGTTTCATCTGGAAATCCAAGATGGCCACCTGGTGGCCATATTGGATTTTTCAATCAGACCACAAATTGTATCTTGCACAACTAGACCCCAAGGGGAACCTCTGTACCAAATTTGAGAAAGATCCATGCAGTAGTTCCTGAGAAATCGCGATGACAATGTTCCTGAGAAATCATGATAATGTTTCATCTTGAAATCCAAGATGGCCACCTGGTGGCCATATTGGATTTCTGAATCAGACCACAAAAGTATCTTGCACAACTAGACCCCAAGGGGAACCTGTGTATCAAATTTGAGAAAGATCCATGCAGTACTTCCTGATAAATCACGATAACAAAGTTTCATAGGGAAATCCAAGATGGCCTTCTGGTGGCCATATTGGATGTTCGAATCAGAGCAGAAAAGGTATTTTGCACAGCTAGACCCCAAGGGCAATCTCTGTACCAACTTTGAGAAAGATCCATGCAGTAGTTCCTGAGAAATGACGATAACAATGTTTCATCTGGAAATCCAAGATGGCCGCCTGGTGGCGATATTGGATTTTTTAATCAGACCACAAATTGTATCTTGCACAACTAGAACCCAAGGGGAACCTGTGTACCAAATTTGAGAAAGCTCTATGCAGTAGTTCCTGAGAAATCGCGATAACAATGTTTCATCTGGAAATCCAAGCTGGCCGCCTGGTGGCCGTATTGGATTTCTGAATCAGACCACAAAAGTATCTTGCACAACTAGAATTCCAAAGGGGAACCTGTGTATCAAATTTGAGAAAGATCCATGCAGTACTTCCTGATAAAAAGTTTCATAGGGAAATCCAAGATATATTGGATGTTCGAATCAGAGCAGAAAAGGTATCTTGCACAACTAGACCCCAAGGGGAACCTGTGTACCAAATTTGAGGAAGATCCACGCAGTAGTTCCTGAGAAATCGCAATAACAATGTTTCATGGGGAAACCCAAGATGGCCGGCTGGTGGCCATATTGGATTTGTGAATCAGACCACAAAAGGTATCTTGCACAACTAGACCCCAAGGGGAACCTGTGTACCAAATTTGAGAAAGCTCTATGCAGTAGTTCCTGAGAAATCGCGATAACAATGTTTCATCGGGAAATCCAAGATGGCCGCCTGGTGGCCATATTGGATTTGTGAATCAGACCACAAAAGGTATCTTGCACAACTAGACCCCAAGGGGAACCTGTGTACCAAATTTGAGAAAGATCTATGCAGTAGTTCCTGATAAATCGCGATAACAATGTTTCATCGGGAAATCCAAGATGGCCGCCTGATGGCCATATTGGATTTTTGAATCAGACCACAAAAGGTATCTTGCACAACTAGACCCCAAGAGGAACCTGTGTACCAAATTTGAGAAAGATCCATGCAGTAGTTACCGGAAAATAATGAAAAAATTTCACTGGCAAATTCAAGATGGCCGCCATGGCAGCCATATTTAAAATCGTATCTACACGGCATGAACAAATTCTGGTGTACTCATTGGGGGGAACATGCATGCCAAGTTTCAGCTTAATCTGCCAAGCGGTTTCAGAGAAGAAGATGTTTACGGACGACGCACGACGCACGACGGACGACGGACAGTCAGACCATGACATGAGCCCATCGGGCCTTCGGCCCAGATGAGCTAAAAAGGGAAGGATAATTATCATATGGTCAGACTCGGGTGCTCTGCTGTATTAACATTTTGGTGGGGGGGACCAATAATCCGAAACTATGGACTACTTCCCTACGTCATTCAGTCTGTCGCGGCACGCCTACGTCATTCAGTCTGTCGCAGCGCGCCTACGTCATTCAGTGTTTCGCAGCTCGCCTACGTCATTCATTGTGTCGCAGCGCGCCTACGTCATTCAGTGTGTCGCAGCGCGCCCACGTCATTCAGTGTGTCGCAGCGCGCCTACGTCATTCAGTCTGTCGCAGCGCACCTACGTCATTCAGTCTGTCGCAGCGCGCCTACGTCAGTCAGTGTGTCCCAGCGCGCCTACGTCCTTTTTTGCACGTTTCGCCATTTCCTTCAGAATTATAGCCCTTTATGATCAACAGCAATATACGCGTGCCATATCTCGGTTACTATTTTATTAACAACTTCGAAACTTACATGGAGGATGATTAGTACCTTGCAGGATTATGACCCTTTATTGTCGACATCATTGCTATAGTACATACTTGTCTGGGCTGTAGTCCTATATCCTTTTTTAATGAACGAAGAAGTTTGAAAGCGTGGTCTTCAAGGTGTGTTACTCGTTTGATGAATTTCAACAGAGAGATACGGCTCTTGATCCTCAACATCAATATATGTTAGATAGTACATACGCATTAACGTTCGGACTGAATAGTCTGAACCACTTGGCGAAGAGGTTTGATATGTTACTGCGGTGAAGCCATTCAAACTAGAAAACCACCTCTCAATCTCCCAATTCATTTGGTTTGAGACTATTTGTAGTCTTGAACTCAAAGAGTAATGGCAAATTTCTCGGTTCGAGTTTGGATGAGGGTTTCAGAAATGTTTCTGGAGTTTACACCGGCACATCCGAAAAAGCGGAACATTGCAGTTTGCGCCGGTGGGAACAGACTGTTGGGGTCAGATTGTTTGGCCGAAATGTAGTTGGAGGATTTGCGTCCGACGTTGTGCGCGATGAAGGTGCAATAGCGTCTGTATACACGAAACACAGTTGCCAATGGAGGTGGCTGAGCCCATTTGTGGAATGTCATATAGTTCTATGGATAAACTCTCTCAATACAACACCAAATTGGATTCATACAGGTGAAACATGATCATTGTTCCGTGTTCGGGCAGATCTGTAGAGGTAACTATGGAAGGCAAGTTGGTGGATTTACTTCAGATGTTTGAACCAGAACCCATCATCCCAGTCCATAGTGACATCAGTGGGTGATCAACCAATGTACCTAATATAAAATGTAGTTGCCTTTGTGAACATTAATGGACAATATCCGGATTTTGTTTTGAAGCATGTGATGAGAAGCACACATTGGCGTTTTATGCCATTATACGACGTTCGGTGAGGGAAACGCAGAATACCTCGGATCTTTGAATGGCTACAATACGACGACAAATATTGTTTTTCAATTCCAATCGATTATCATCATTATTTTGCGAAAAAAAAACGCTTTTCAGTCACAAGATTTTGAATGGTTGAATGATAGAACATTAGTTATGGTTGACTGTTCGAATTTCAATGCAAGTATATTGTCAATCAAAGTTAAGAAGAAACCAACTGCTTGTAAAAACATTCACAAACTGTAAAAAATACCCCAAGAATTATTTCAATTCGTCACTATCTCGCTGTACTGTGGAATATTAAACATTTGAACGATGACCCAATCACTATTCATATTAGCGATATTACTCAGAAATTGCTACAGAATTGTCTTGTGATGGCTTTTTTTCTACTGCTACTGGTAGCATAGATGCAAACCAGGCTAAGGAAAAGGGGGGAAATCTCTCACAGAATTAGCACGGGATATCAAAACCTGATACGAATTTCCTACCCTACTACACCCTTGGAAGTCAGAGAATCGTTCTTTAAGGAATGTATTATTGATTACGATGGTTCAGTTTCCAAGTCAAGTCAACAGTCGACAAGTAAAGCTGTTGAACTCGCTCTGGAATATGAAGAATTCCAAGATGTCAATCGTCTCAGGTGTTCTTCTGATCTTCAGGCAGATCTTCTGCTCGGACAGTGAGGAGGGGTGGGGGATTTGGCTTAATACAAGCGTCTAGTCCGTCATTCATAATTCAGCCGTCGTCCATTAAAGAATATCCGCGTCCATAATCCAAAGACCTATTCCATATCCATATAACAGTATTAGCACCAAATTCAAAAAAGACAATCATAGTATACATAAACATAGGCTGGTTTCCTGCAAGAGAGAAGCGGTCAACAGTTTTCAATGATGTCACACTCAAGGTTCTTTTATTCATATGGTGGCAGTCAGTTTGGTTGGTGGAGGAAGTCGGAGTAGCCCGAGACAACCCCCACCCCATCGGCAAGTAACTGACAAACTCCCACACAAGGACCAGCCGGGATCGAATGAATCTCCACATTTCAACGGATCTACTGATGATTATTTGAGGAAATGACTGGTCGCCTAAGAATGATGGATGGAAACAGAAAATGTTCATTGGCCGATAAATCTGGATCATGGCAGTCTACTACACCTAGACGACGTTCTGGTGAACTGGAATCACGTGACGCTTTAGGTTGGTCAAAGTGGTTTAGAGCACTCGGTTTAGATATTGGCAGGTTGACGACATACAGAGAAAACGGCAGTTGATTCGATTTTCGATTTTTCAAGTTCAGTAATTTATTTTGTATGCTTTTGTAATAAGGATCGAACAACTGATGAATTATGTATTAGCTGGGTTACATAGGGAACAACATTTAATTTACATCGATGAAGTTATTGTTTTCGCAGAATATTTTGAAACAGGTGTTT
>JAVTVY010041656.1:0-18072 GCA_036873755.1 Hanleya hanleyi | reverse complement strand
AGTCTGTTGATGCATCGCCGATGTAAACCAAATTTTACATCGAACATTTGAAAATTATCTGAGATAGAGATCCCTAATGATTTCGCATAAATTAAAGATGGCCGCCCATCCTTCCCACCACTCAGAGAAACTGATGTGGTTATTCATTGCAAGTCTCTTGATACATAGATTCTGTACACCAAGTTTCATATAGAACACTGAAATGGTATCAAAGATAAACATCATTAAAGATTTTGCATAAATTAAAGATGGCCACCAAGGTTTCCGCCCAAGCAGAAAAACCAGAACTGTCTATTGATACATCGATGATGTATACCAAATTTTACATCGAGCACTGGAACCGTATCAGAGATATAGATCATTAATGATTTCGCATAAATTAAAGATGGCTGCCCATCCTTCCCGCCACTCAGAGGAACCGATGTGGTTATTCATTGCAAGTCTCTTGATACATCGATGCTGGATACCAAGTTTCATATAGAACACTGAAATGGTATCAAGATATATATCATTGAAGATTTTGCATAAATTAAAGATGGCCGCCAAGGTTCCGCCCAATCAGAAACGCCAGAACTGTCATTTATCGTAAGTCTATTGATGCTTCGATGATATATACCAAATTTTACATCGAGCACTCGAACAGTATCAGAGATAGAGATCATTAATGATTTTGCATAAATAAAAGATGGCCGCCCATCCTTCCCGCCACTCAGAGGAACTGATGTGGCTATACATTGCAGATCTCTTGATACATCGATGCTGTATACCAAGTTTCGTATGGAACACTTGAATGATATCAGAGATATATATCATTGAAGATTTTGCATAAATTAAAGATGGCCGCCAAGGTTTTCACCGAATCAGGGAAACTGGTTTGGTCATTCCTTTGAAGTTTCTTGATGCATCGATGATCTATGCCAAGTTTCACACTGAACAGAGAAATGATACCTAAGATACACAAGATTAATGATTTCGCATAAATTAAATATGGCCGCCAAAGTTTCCAACCAATCAGGTCCAGATTCAATAGGGTTCTGGGTCATGAGCATATGGATGTGCAGTGCAAGTTTGGGGTGCCTAGGGTAAGTCGTTCTAAAGATATCTTGGTAACAAGCTGTGATGGTTTCGAATAAATTAAAGATGGCCGCCAAAGTTTCTAACCAATCAGGTCCAGATTCAATAGGGTTCTGGGTCACAAGCATACGGATGTGCACTGCAAGTTTCGTGTGCCTAGGGTAAGTCGTTCTGAAGATATCTTGGTAACGAGAAAGGTGTGACGGACAGACGGACAGACGTACATGACGACGACAATACCCTTCGGCCAAATTTTGGCCGAGGGGTAAAAAACGAATGTTCAATTCCAGTAGATTATGTGGGGTGAGTCGAAACGTCATTAGTACAGGTGAACTTGACAGAAATAGTTAAAAAAAGTTAGCTATAATATTACATTCAGAAACGAACAGCGCAAACTAGATCTTCAGAAAAAACACATAATAGGTCAGAAAACTGTGTTCATTGTCATCAGTTATGCATGCATATACAGATATTGTTTCTTCGTTTTGATTGCTTATCTCTATTAGGTAGAATAGATTCGCATTTCGGATGTATGATCAACTGATGGTTGCTCTGTCGCGATGTATATGTGAACCATATCTACGCAGCTTATTTGAATAGATATATTTCAGCAGATACGTCGTGGTTTGTGTCTTCCTTACCGAAACTAAAACGGCGTGTATATCCGCCTCATCTGTATGGTCGTTTTACCGCATACTATATATCTTATTGAGGGTATGGTTTTTCAAGTTAGATGATGTAATATCATCATGGTATTATAGGAAATTGTCGAAATACTATGGGACTTTTGATGTGGAAATATTGCTATAATACAATACGCATGAGGTCATGAGGACCACCAATTGTCAGAATCGAGTAAATATCACAGGAAAAACCTCTTACATCGGTAACATATGCTACATGTCAAGCTGTCAATGGGTGGGTCTAGGGAGCAAGAGCATGGAATTAGATATGCCCACACCACATTATCAAGGAGTGAAACAATATATACAAATCCAAATGAAAAGTGTAAGAAAAGATAAAAAGAAAAGAAAGATAAACACGTTGTTGATCGACTCAAATCAAGAAAATAAGTCGACAGACTACTGGTGCATATCATTTTGGCAGTGCGTAGAAGATATAGTTATTTTACGCTGCAACATATCCTGTGCAAACTATATTGGTTTCAGCGCACCACAAAGCCATTCCCCAACCAAGAGAGATTGTAATATACTCCTACTGTGGATGAGGTATTTTGGATATCAACTTTTCAGTTTGAACTGACGAAGCCCAGAATAACAGCGTGGATGCAAATACTAGTATATGGCTGTTTTCAACTGCTTTTGTTCATCTAGTAACTCCATGTTCCTTTGCTGGAGCAGACTCAGAAAATTCATTTCCCGAGTAATAGAGAGGGAGTAGGTAGGTCAATACCATCCAAGAAGATGCATAAACAATCAATGAAGCAAGATTTATTGTGAAAAAGTCTTCTGAAAATCCACTATGTGGTTATTTTATCGATTCCAGCCTTTTGTGGAGTCACATTGGTAGATATGTCGTGTTGGTGAGTAAGGATATTATGTTGGATATATGGGGATGCTAGAGAGATTCCGTTCTAAAATAGAACAGATATTCACAGTCTCAACTCGACTCACTCACAATACTTTTGTACTGTACAATTGTCTGTCTCTGAATCTTTCCAGGCAGAATATAATGAAGCACCAGACAGATAGCAACCCCGGGGTGATGTATAAACTGAATGCCCCGTTGTTCACAACTTATCTAGTACAGTCATTAAATGTTGATGTCAGCATGCATGAAGAGCCTAGTGACATGTTTTATGCATATCATAGAGGTGAGATATCAAGTTACTTCTGCATAAATTTCAACCTTAGTGATACTTTGTAAAAGATAACCCTTTCAATTTCAGACATCTTGACGTTGTTTGAAATCGTTAATATTCTTATCAAGCTGATCAAACATCTTATTAGATAGCTAATCTTACATATCAAGCTGTCAAATCCTGGATGAACTCTCGTTAGTTTATTATGGTTTAAAGTGATTTCATGGCAATTTTTATTATGCCGCACTATTCTATGATGAACAATGATGTTGACTTGAAAGATTATATTCACCTGACCCTGAAACTTCGTTTTCCTATCTATTTTATGATAATTACTACCCCTGCGGTGGATACTTCATGTAGGAAACTATTGTCCTAGTCTCTGTGCAGATGAAAAAGGCTCCATTCGCGACCGCTCGGCCTATTCCATCTATCTCCTAGTACCTCGCGCATTAATGTTGTAAGAAATTTACAGTTCTCGGCTGTGAACCGTTATGCTATAGGATGTGTTTCCGCGCACATAATCCTCGTTGTATTTCTTCCTTATCAGAAGATAAGATATATATCCAAATGAAATGGATATTCGCTCGATTCTACTCCCGAAGGATCTCTTCTAATTTGAGGCGTTTCTCTTGGTTTCGCGTCTAAATCTGATCTCCATGGTAACGGTCATGCAGCAGACATGCGCCGTTCGGAGTTTCCGCGTGATGCTGTGCTTCCAACATGGATCCCAATATGGATTCCTAGCAGTGCGGAACGGGATACAAATGTCCTACATTATCCGAGGCTGTGTCGAGTGAAAATGATCAAGTCTAGACATATTGTTGTCCCCAGACTTGGCTACCGTATGTATTGTCTCGTGATACTTACATGGAGTATGAATCACCCCTGCGCAGAATGCCCACATGCTGTGCATTTGATGTCGTTCCCCGAAATACCATGATATTTCAGGATTTCGAAAAAGCGCCAGAAGAACCAAAGGACATGATTCTAGCCTAATTGAGTCAGCCCGTAATGGTGATTTATTGTATGAATTGTGGGCATTTTGTTTTCCCAATTTCAATGTTTTCCTGCAACACTGTCCACAAAGACTTCTGATATGTTAAAGCTGGATGCTACTGGCATGCCGTATTCTGGAATTAGTGACGGGTTTCGCCCTATTCTTTTAAACTGAACTAAATATAGGTGAAAATGAATGAATATTATCAGGCTATACGCCATACCAAATATCATTTCTTCATTATAAAGCCATTTGCGCGCATTGCAACACCGAGAGAGAAGGCTGGTCATCACAGGGGAAATCTACGGGTGTAATACATATGGGCCGAAATAGCTCGACATAGCTCGTGGCGTGAGTTCGAATCCCCCTGACGACCAATTTACTCTTTCTGCCTCAAAACTTATTTCATATTTATATATGCTCAGTGGCGGGCTATACGCCATACCAAATATCATTTCTTCAAATAATATTGTTTGACCACATTGAAGATGTATGACAAAGCATTTGTATATATGAATATTTATTTAAATTTAACCTATTACTAAAATGCAATGTCGAAGTTCCATCAACCGGCTTCTTCCCAGAGGTACGTTTCATACTTGTTCATTGCGATTTTTAACATCATAAGAAGGTATTTGTTTTACATGGTAAATATTAAGATTTGACATCAGAAAAAGGTAGGTACATGGCAAATATTAACCTTTCATTTGATTTTACCCAGAATGTAAAGTAAAGCAAACGTAAGTTATTTCGCCGTCAGGTAAATATATGCATAATTCGCCGACAGTAAATAGCAATCTGACCCTTTCACTGAAGGTTATATGGTATGACATTCCGTGTTATATGTTCAGCAAATATATGGCATAACTGAACATTTGCATCCAGTTTGGTATATATTGCAAATATATGCAAATGTTAAGGAATTACTGTACTGTAAATATATTGAAAATATTTTTATTTGTATTTCATTTTGCAGTATAATGCGAATTTGGAAATGTGCTATAGCTTTGTTGTACGCTGTGTGTAGGCTACATAATTTTATTTTTTATCAAACAACACGGTCTGCAGGATAGTGGCATTACACGACCAGTGCGACGGAAACTGTGTGAGGTTTCTTTGCTTATTTCATACAATACCAACTACAATGAATTGGCTAGAAAGATCCACATTTTGGCGACTTCAACTTTGTCGTTTCAGGAGTTCGGAGTCACCCTGCAGCATACGATGGAAACGAGGAATCCATGTGATATATAGGTGCACTGGTCGTAATTATTCCCCATACATTAATGTGCAAAAAAGCTATGTAATTCGCTGGTAAAACACATAGCATTATCACACAAAGCAATGTTTATAATTTACAGAAAAGTAGAACGTAATAATTGATCAAATGCCTGTCTCAAATTGAGCACAGATGCGGCCTTAATTTACTATCCCTGTCCGCGTATCCCACACTCTGGGTACACTCTGGCCTGATAAACATAATATGATTAGAATTCCGATTGACAGACAGGTCGGGTCTGCATACAATCGGCGATTTTTACAGAAATTAATCCCAGATACAACCGACTTACCAAGATACAATCTATATTATTTGTCTATCGGATAAGCTAAGATGAAGAAGGCCCCTTATCGGCATGGTGAAACAAGTTATGCAAGCTGTATGATGGTGAAAAACAAATTAAATCCGAATGGGTGAAGTTCCCAATAATCAACCATGCCCTGATAATTATATCTTTATATCAGCCATTACCAAGTGGGACAATAGAATGCAGTGGCGCGTAATAACATCACTGCTTACTTTTTGCATTTCACATGTGTTTTAGAATACGTCAGCTAGTCTGTAGCTGCGCCGAAACGTGCGCTGAAGAAATAATAACGGAATCGTCTGTAATCTCGTTAAAGGGCACTGAACGTACGTACAATGTTGATTAGATACTGGTTATTTCAAATACGTTTTTATGTCAAGTGGGGTTCTCAAGAGAGGTCCGCTAACACTTGAACTCAAGTGCCACTTAATGTTCAAGTGAACGTCCATAAAAACCAATAACTTGAGTCAAGGGAGGTTTTTAAGCGCACTTGAGGGGACCATTCAAAATAGTTTCCCATGGAAGCGGACTTCCTTGTTGAAGTTGAAGCGCCATGCCAATTCGCGCATATTGTGGACTCATCTACAAACTACACACTATCGGGTTGTATCAAAATTTCTGCTCCATCGTTATGTGTTAAACAAAGCAGAGAGTATTTAAGCTGTAGGACGTCGGACATTACATGTTAGTTTTTCTAGGTTTCTTGCATTTACCAGGTTACCACATGTTAAGGCGTTTACTCCATCAGACGTCCATGATGTTCATCCATTAACATCGGTTGTTTGAGTTGGTTGAGCTGATCTGTCATCACAGCTCCCGAGCTAGCGTTTCTAATTCCGGTGAAGCCGGCGCTAGGAGCCGTGTGGATAATTCATAGTCTCCACATGAACAGCTACAATAAATACGCGGCTGAGATACTAATGCTACGCCCGAGAATCCATCGTATTCTCGGGTCTAAATGTTAGGTGTCGACGACAATCTAGGTGAACCACGATGGTAAATCAGGGGAATACCATCTAGACGTAACGCTATGAAAACTTCGTGCGAAATGTTCGCCGATATTCTACGAGATCCCATAATAAGCCAATCACGGTCATTTCAACCTTTTCGCACGGCGCAATCTTTTGATATTTTCTACCCCATACAAAGCCAGACTTTCCGGCGGGAGTAAACTCTTTGATGTTTACAGAATCTGTCTGAAAATGATGCCATATTTGGAAACTGTTTCAGGATAATGTTTATATATTAGACCACGAGCTACCATGTGTAATTACTGTGAGCGTGATTTTGAAATAGTTACAACCAGCTATGCATTTGATTGGCTAACAATAGTAGTTTCAACTCGCACGGGATTTATATAGGGCTGAATTCAGAAATAATATTCCGTGATATTATATCTGACGAATACTTTCCTGTAGAGTCATATGGTTGGTTTTTAGTCACCAGACATCGTAAATTTTCTCCACCCCTTGCATATACCTCCAATTTACCACCGGTTTCTGATCAAATTGATCAAAAATTTTCCAGGTAACTTCCTAGTTGGTGATATTGGAACCATTAGAACCGTATTATCTTTATCTTTTCAGGGGCGACGTGTCTTCCGACTAACATGCACTGTGATATCGGGGCTAGATATCCGTCGTTTTTCTTTTACACATCCACAGGGTTGGTATAAATGAATTCCATCCACGATAAAACCCCTGATCTGGCTACGAAAAGTGGATGACACCTTCGTTCCCCTCCAACAAACAGATGACCCGATCAAACTACTCAACCATCTCAACACCCAGCATCAACGTCTAAAATTCACCATGGAAACTGAAACCAACAACGCTCCCCCTTTCCTGGCATCCAGCCCAAACAAAGACAGCCATCATCTCAACACTAACCAAACGAGCACAATCCATCTGTTCAACTGACCTTGACAACGAAATCTCTCACATCAAGACCGTTTTCAGCAAGTACAACGACTATCCCAAACACCTAGTGGAAAAAACTGTAAAACAAGCCCTACAACCAAACCAGAGACAACGTACTATCAGAGAAGAGGGCCCAAATATCCGAATAACTCTACCCTACATAGGCAAGACAAGTCACCAGGTCGCCAGATTACTCCAGACACGAGCCAGCACCCAGACAACCTTTGCAACCAACAGAAAACTAAAGAATCACATCAATGCGACCGGTTAAAAAGCCCCCAACCACCCAACCCCAGCCAAAAGGTGTAATCTACAAGTTGGAGTGCAGTTGCAAAAAACATTACATCGGCGAAACATCAAGACCCCTCAATAAACGAATGAAAGAACACAAATCATCTGTGACCAAACAAGACGAGAAATCAGCAGTTTCGGACCACATCAAAGAAAACCCCAACCACTCAATTAACTGGAACAACACCAAACCCCTTGCCACAAACCACATGCACTGGAAAAACAGAAAACTACTGGAAGCCATCCACATCAAAAGAACAAAACCACAACTGAACAGAGACCAGGGCCTATTCATCCCCAGCGCCTATGACCTACTAATCCAGGAACCCCACCGTGCCTAGAAGCCCACCTTGTTAATTAATCTAGCCATCTCCACAGTCTAATCCTGTCCTATTATAAATTTCTCACCTAGTATATTACTATTGTTATCATCCTATAGACATTTACTCAAGGAACTGTATATATACTGATTATTTACTTATTGATGTCATTGACTTGAGAACGATACTAGTACCTGTATCGAAACGTCGTCCTGAATAAACTAGAAGTTGTTATCCATAAGCAATTTGTTTATTTATCACGATAAAACAGGTTGGACAACTTGTTAGTACCTGATGTGCACAAATGAATGTACGTTGGCCCATTAGGGACAATATAATTTCCTGTGTTTGAGTTATACGAATAAATTGGAAATTTCTTTCTCCACTGCACGTAGTACGAAAGGGGGGAGAATAGGTGTTAGAGCGTAAGTAGTGCTCAGGTGTTAAGCGCCCATTTTGAAGGGCTTGGGGTCCTGGATTCTAGTGTGGTAGGATTTGTGTATGGTTTTAAAAGCTTGTCTGTAGACATAGGTGTTTCATTCTCGTCTGTTCTGCGAGTCAGTGAACAGCTATATTTTGTTATTTGAACAGTTGAAATTACGTCGCCAGCTATGAGTGATTCGGAAAACCTATCTGTTAGCGGAAAACTCGATGCGATTTTGAACCAAGTTAGTTCTTCAAAAAGAGAGATTGAGGCATCCGTGGAAGCCCGTACTGGCAGATTAAGCGAGGAATTCGCCCAAACCTCACGAGAAGTTCAAAAATTTAAGCCAGAGAAGGAATATAACTGGAAGGGAGTGGGCAATAAGCTCCAATTTCAATTTAATAAGAAATAATCGATCAGTTGGCATCAGTTCAATGGGCCTTACAATATGGCAAATCTGATTATGCCGGTGAAATAATCATTTCATTGACCGAAAAGCTTGGAACCAGGAACAAGCATATAAAGCTAGCTGGTTCGTCCGAGGGTGGTTGGGAGACGGTACGCCAGTACATTACCAATGATCTGGCAGACGATTCTGAGGACGAAAAGAAGATCAACAGAGCGGAGGGCCGGGCAGTCCGGAAGATTAAGGCTACAAAACGTACGCGGCCATCAAGATTCAACCCAGGGGTCCGATGCTATGGACGCGGATCAGCTTTACCGGCCCGTACTGGCAGACTGCCATTTGGACTTTGTACGGCGCCTTTTGTGTTTACGAAGGTTACCAGGCAACTTGTCAAAAAATGGCGCGGTCAAGGTATAGAAATGTTGTTATTTATTGATGACGGAATGATCGTCTGCAAATCTCAATCCGAGACAAATGATATAGCAATGTCGATCAAAGAGGATATCTTGTTATCAGGTTTCATACCTAAAGTGGAAAAATCTATATGGTCTCCGAAACAGTCTACTGAATGGCTTGGTTTTGGTATAGATACACGTGATATGGTTCTGACGATTCCGGAAAGGAAAATATCTAAAGCTGAAAAGGCAACAAGTAAAATGCTAGCACACAGCCGTCAGCGTGTCAGTGTCCGTGAGACTGCCTCAATAATTGGACAAATAATCTCAATGAAATTGGTGATGGGTTCTATTTCACAATTAATGACACGAGCATTAAGCATAGATGTAGCAAAAACTTTGAACTGGAATGAAAAAATTCTACTATCAAGTGCTAGTATAGAGCAGCTCAGATTCTGGCGAGAAAATATTCGTCAACACATATCTAAATCTATATGTAAATGTACTTATACTTCCAGGATTGTATATTCTGACGCTAGTGCGACAGGGTTTGGCGGCTATTGTGTCGAAGCGGGCGATGCAGTAGCGCATGGCCAATGGGACGCCATAGAAGCTAGACGTAGCTCTACTTGGCGGGAACTCAGAGCTGTGTATTTAGTTTTGAAAAGCTTCACCTCATTTCTACAGTCAGAAAGACTGAAATGGTTTACAGACAATGCAAACGTGACATCTATTGTTGAAAAGGGTAGCATGAAAGACGATTTACAACATCTCGCGAGATCTATTTTTGAAATATGCATGTCCAAACAAATATATCTAGAAGTACAGTGGATTCCCCGATCAGAAAACGAAAAAGCAGATTATCTCAGTAAAATTGTAGGTTATGATGATTGGGGTGTTGCTCTTTATATATTTGCCGACCTGGATAAAATGTGGGGACCGCATAGTATTGATAGATTTGCTAGCTACTATAATAGGAAGGTCGCACGTTTCAATGCGAGGTATTGGAATCCTGACTGTGAGAATGTAGATGCATTTACAGTAGACTGGAAGGGGGAGAGAAACTGGGTTGTTCCTCCCGTGTATTTGATAAGCAGAGTCTTAAATCACATGTGTTATTGTAAGGCGCAAGGAACTCTGATTGTGCCAAAGTGGTTTTCGGCTAGTTTCTGGCCTATGCTGTGCAATGGGGAGAATTTTATTTCTCAAGTTAAGGATTGGATATATTTACCCCGGGAAAAAGGGGCCTATGTGACCAGTCGCGTGTCTGGGGGCCTATTTGGTGAGAGTGATTTACATTTCGATATGCTTGCTCTGAACATAGATTTCTCATGCTAATTAAATCATGTTATTATGATTGTAGATATCCTACATCAAGTGATGGGTACACAGATATATGACTTACCGTCCCACCTTCATACTGCTGTGAGTGATATGACAAGATTAATGAAAAGTTCACGAGCGGATTCCACTTGTAAAAAATACATGCGTGGTTTTATGGCCTGGAAAGAATGGGCGTTACATAATGATATATCACCTGATTTGCCCGTATCGCCATTACATTGTGGTCTCTATTTAACTGCCATTGTACAGCAGTCTGATAGCTTTAGTACGGTGAATACAGCTTTTTATAGCATGAGATATGTTCATGACATGTTGGGATTAGTACCACCAACTGAAAATTCATTGGTAAAACATGTATTAGAGGCTGAGAAAAGAAAATTGTCTCAAGCGGTAAAAAAGAAGGAGCCTATAACTTCAGAGCTCTTACAGAAAGTTTATAATGCAAGATCTGTAAATGTATGTTTGCCTGATCAAAGGATCATAGCTATGTGCTTATTGGCTTATGCCGGTTTTCTCCGATCAGCAGAATTTCTATATATTAAGCGCTCTGATATTATTTTTTGTCAGAGTTATATGAGTGTTTTTATTGAAAAATCGAAGACAGATTTGTATAGAGATGGTGCGTGGATCTTGATTGGGAAAACAGGGACTGATACATGTCCTGTACGAAATTTGAAAATATACCTAGACATGGCCAAAATTGCTGATGACTCAGCCGAACTTACATTCAGAGATCTTTCGAAGTGTGGAGCTGGCTATAAGTTACGCCAGGAAGATAAACCTTTATCGTATTCCCGTTTGCGGGAGATATTTATTGAAGTTTTCACACCATTTGTAGTAAATATTAAGTCGTATGGGCTTCATAGTCTCCGGGCAGGGGAAGCGTCTGCTGCCGCTAATAATGGTGTGCCCGACAGAATGTTTAAACGTCATGGACGCTGGAAAAGTGAGAACGCCAAAGACGGTTATGTTAAGGATTCTGTTGAGAACAGACTAAAAGTGTCTTTAGCTCTCGGGCTCTAGCCCTTTCTTTGTACCTCGTAGTGCACGACGCACTCGCAATCGGTTTTTCCGGTGTTATTATATGGAGTACGTAGTGCGCATGGTATGCTGGAGAAATATAATTTCCTGTGTTTGAGTTATACGAATAAATTGGAAATTTCTTTCTCCACTGCACGTAGTACGAAAGGGGGAGAAAAGGTGTTAGAGCGTAAGTAGTGCTCAGGTGTTAAGCGCCCATTTTGAAGGGCTTGGAGTCCTGGATTCTATTGTGGTAGGATTTGTGTATGGTTTTAAAAGCATGTCTGTAGACATAGGTGTTTCATTCTCGTCTGTTCTGCGAGTCAGTGAACAGCTATATTTTGTTATCAAAATAAAAAAAATATATATATTTTTTATAAATTTTCTGAGCATTTTCAAATATGACGAGGGTCTTGAGCCTATTTTACAGTTATATTGTAGAAGTGATCTCGAGAGGACTTGTTTAGAACCGTATGAACAGTCTGTCCACAGAAATACCTTTGTATTGTGGGTGTAGTTTCAATAAGTTCAAAAGTTTACTTCAGTTTAAACTTTTTGTATAAACTTCAACTAATGAGAACTGCTCATTTGGAATGATGTATGGCCTGCCACTGTATATGAACATAATCTATGAATGAAAATAATGCCAAATATTACATATTGCGAACTGTGTCATTCTGTTTATGTTTATATTTGTTTATCGGATCTTCAAGTAATCAGGTGCCTTGAATAATGTACTCGAATAATGTGAATAATAATGATATATTTTGCTTCACTGTAAGAATTGTGATTACTTTATAATGCGATCAGAGTCAATGCTCTATATAGGCTCTGAGAGTGATGAGAATGCAGATTTATGGGCCGTAGAGCCGTTATAAATACTGATGGCGAGAGAAAGCCTTACATGCGCCTGGAGAGCCTTTAAAATACTTGGAGGTGAAAACCTTGTTAATTGTGGCTAGAGAGCCTTTAGAATACTGGCTATATGGTTGGAAAATTGGAAAGTAGTGGATTTGTAAGATTGGTGATGATGTTCTTTGTGATTTTATGTGTAAATATGTTTACAATAAAACCTGACTCGTAGTGCACGACGCACGACGCACTTGCAATCGGTTGTTCCGGTGTTATTATATGGCGTACGTAGTGCGCATGGTATGCTGGAGAATTGTCGTTTTCTTACAATTTTCTAGGTTTGAAGGAAACTACAGACAACCCTACAGGCATATCGTATTTAGACCTATATCTCTATAAAAATGAAGCGGGCCTTCTCTCTCGTCGACTGTATGACAAAAGAGATGATTACAATTTCGACATCATAAACTATCCCTTTCTGGACAGTAATATTCCAGTGGGACCTGCATGTGGCGTATACATATCACGCCTAGTGGCATTTGCTAGATCCTGTGTTGAATGTGACGATTTTAATCAACGTCACAAAACATTGTTGCAGAAACTTATAAAACAGGGCTACACCACCAAGCGCCTCCACTCAAAGTTTCTCAAATTTGGCGATACATATCGCATGCTGATAGCAAAATACGAGCGTAGCGTGCAAGATCTATGGCGTTACGTTTCGTAACTTGTGTCTAATTCCGCTTAACCCGGGGCTAGGGGCCGTGTGAGCCCATGTACTTCAAGATCCTCATGGTACTCATATGACGAGTCACAATCAAAGCGTGACTGAGATACATCATTCGTTAGATGACGACTTTACACCAAATATTATGGATTAAGAATACTGATCAGCGATACGGATTTGATATTTTTGGAACATCATGCTGTCTTGCCGGCATCATTGAACACTATTGCCCGCTTCTCTCTTGCAGGAAACAAGCCTATGTTTATGTTTACTATGATTGTCTTTTTGAATTTGGTGCTAATACGGTTATATGAAATATGGAATAGGTCTTTGTTCGTCCACTGCTTCTACTGTATCTTTCGGGTTACTCGGGTTTCCATCTTAGGACCACTCATATATTTGTCTTGTACATGAACTACCTACCAGATGCTCTTTGGCGCCCAATCGCAAATATGCATGCCGATGATTGTAAATTATTTGGATAGATAGTAAATGTTACGAAATGCATGTATTTGCAGGAAGATTAGGTCTGGGTTAGTGAATGTATTTACAGGAGGATTTTGTCCGGGTTAGTGTGCATGTATCTGCAGGAAGATTTGGTCGAGGTCAGCGTGCATGTTTTTGCAGGAAGATTTGGTCCGGGTTAGTGTGCATGTATTTGTGGGAAGACTTGTTCCGGGTTAGTGTGCGTGTATTTACAGGAAGATTTGGTCGAGGTCAGCGTGCATGTATTTGCAGGAAGATTTTTTCCTTGTTATTGTACATGTATTTGTAGGAAGACTTGTTCCGGGTTAGTGTGCATGTATTTACAAGAAGATTTGGTCCGGGTTAGTGTGCATGTATTTACAGGAAGATTTGGTCCGGGTTAGTGTGCATGTATTTGTAGGAAGACTTGTTCCGGGTTAGTGTGCATGTATTTGTAGGAAGATTTGATCCGGGTTAGTGTGCATGTATTTGTAGGAAGACTTGTTCCGGGTTAGTGTGCATGTATTTACAGGAAGATTTGGTCGAGGTCAGTGTGCATGTATTTACAGGAAGATTTTTTCCTTGTTATTGTGCATGTATTTGTAGGAAGACTTGTTCCGGGTTAGTGTGCATGTATTTACAGGAAGATTTGGTCCGGGTTAGTGTGCATGTATTTGTAGGAAGACTTGTTCCGGGTTAGTGTGCATGTATTTGTAGGAAGACTTGTTCCGGGTTAGTGTGCATGTATTTGCAGGAAGATTTGGTCCGGGTTAGTGTGCATGTATTTGTAGGAAGACTTGTTCCGGGTTAGTGTGCATGTATTTACAGGAAGATTTGGTCCGGGTTAGTGTGCATGTATTTACAGGAAGACTTGTTCCGGGTTAGTGTGCATGTATTTGCAGGAAGATTTGGTCCGGGTTAGTGTGCATATATTTGCAAGAAGATTTGATCCTGGTTAGCGTGCATGTATTTGCAGGAAGATTTGAACCGGGTTAGTGTGCACGTATTTGCAGGGAGATTTGGTCCGGGTTAGTGTGCATGTAACAACACATTGTCTTGGCCGTCTAAGGCATATTTCTATGCCCAATGTGTTGTACAGTTTAGTTTAAAATTAACATGTAAATTTGCCCCTATAATCATGTATTCATTTTAATACTGGTAGAATAATGTTAAATGGAACAATTCGACCTCTGAACTTCACCCACGACACGCATTAACCTATACATCACCACTGGTTTTGTTTTATAATGGAGGCGGAGACTGAGAGCAAGACCAAGCCCTGGTAATCGTCAGCTTGATTCATCGGCGAAGCAAAACACAACGACTGAGGCTAAACGTAGTTACCACGAATGATATGTTGCCCCCTCGGATTTACAATCTGACTATCAATGAAAAACGCTGTGTATGAAATTGAAAGAGATGTGCTGAGCGAAGAATATCTCACTCCAATCGGATCCAAGGGCAGCAAATATCTCTTACCAATTGCATCACTCAAGACGTTGACAATCAGCTGGACGAGCGATAAAATGATAAATGATGGTTGTGTTTGCGATAAAAATCGGTCAACTGGTAGACACAGTTTAATGTCTCGGAAAAGCGACTTTATAATACATTACCAACTAAATCTGTCTACATGGTTTTTTGTTCCACATGTAAATACTGAAGTAGTAGCTTGTGAATATTTCATATGCTAAGAATATATAACAATGAATTCAACCACGCCTTCCGTGAAATAAACTTGCTGCTATGAAACGCCATTTCTATAAAAATGTCAATCCATCGTGGATTTTCTTCAGTAGTTGATCAAGGGCAATTGCTTGGCGCAACAATGTCCGTTATACGTGTGAAATGGAAACAAATCGAATGTGAGGCGCAACACAAATGTGGCTGCAATTTCTCTAATCGAAATTTTTTCTCTGGAATCAGGTTTTGCTTTTATTTCCCATTCAGGGAAGATCTACCAAATCTGAAATTGTCTGTAATACGATGTTATTTGTCATGGCATACGATGACTTCACGAATAGTGTCCTGAATGAGACTCTTCAAGAATGAGTAAAAAGCATAAAATAAAAAAAGCCTCGCCATCGCACCACTTTCTTCGACGAGAAACAAAAGACATTTCGCCAAATAGCTATAACAAATCACATGGATATATTATATTGGTATCCCACTCGTCAAAATGTTTACATTTGAAAACTCTTTAGTGGGACACGTTCAGATTATTGAACACCCCAAGCCATCGGGAACTATGAATCGATTGGTCTCGGGCTCATATGGATATGGCCGAATGCATCCTGAATTAATTCTGGAAAATTGGCTTCAATATAAGCCCCCATAAGACATCGTCTCTCCTTATGTTTCCTCTAACAAAAGAAGAAGGGATTTGTAATCATTTCCTGATTTTGGGGTCACAGTGACAATGACCTTTGACACTGACTAGCATTTTGATACATAACACGTCTGCCCTTAATGTATCCACAGACACAAATAATAGTGATTTCTAACAATTTCCTGATATTGGAGTCAGAGTGACCTTGAACTTGACCTAAATTTTTGTATCTTACAAATCGGATCCCCTAATGTATCTGGCACAAGCAAATGCGACTTTTAATGATATCTTGATTTTAGGGTTACAGTGACCATGACCTTTGATCTTGACCTACATTTGGTACATGAGACATCGTCTCCCCGTATTATATCTACGGACACCGAATCATGATTTGTAGCCATTTTGGTGTCACAGTGACCTTGACGTTAAACCTTGATCTAAATTTTAGTGCGCTAAACATTGTGTCTCCTTGATGTATCAACTGACACAAAAAGTGATTTTTAATAATTTCCTGATCTTGGGACTAGAGTGACCTTTGATCTCTGACCTCGACCTACATTTGGTATGTGACACATCATCTCTCCTGGGGTAATTGGAACTGCATATAGAAAACTGTCAATGATCAATAATTTCCTGATTTTTAGGCAAAAGTGACCTTTGACATCTCACCTAACACTCCGTTTTAGTACGCGACACACCGTCTCTACCAAGCCTATCCACTTACACATAATTGCTATTGTTGGTAGAAAACCGTTACAGATATAGACCGGACACGAACGGTTCAATTATTTTCTGGTTTTTAAGCCGTGACCTTTGACCTCGATCTCTATTTTGGTACGCAACACATCTTCTCCTAGGGTATCCACCCATCAAAAACTGGAACTCTAAATACTGTTCCAGATAGAGAGCGGACTCGAGGGGAAGGACAGATGGACGGAAACCACTATCACATAATACGTCTGCGTCTGGGCGGGCATATGAAGAGTTAAATTTATGTACCGTGTTTAAATGTATTATTGTATATATATATATATCGTTTTGTTTTCACAAAATTCGAAAATCACATTATCAATTGATATTGCCTCGTGCATTTCAGAATTTCGATCCAGCAGAATGAGAATGCATGTTCTGCTATCTCTTTGTCTCCTCTCGAATACTATCTTGTCGTTTCCCTGTTGTGCTGAAGAAAATATTTGCACAAGGAGTCCTGTATAAACTATTATGTTGGAAATCTATAGGATTTTTTTTTGTAGTAGTAGAAAAAAAAAATCCCAATTTATTTGGGTGTGGATATAGATAATTGATTTCCATTTTTCAGTTTGTCTAATAACATTAGACTCCATTGTGTTGTTCAAAACAGCGAAGAAATGTTTGCACCCTGTCTTTTTTTGAGTCGCATCAAGAGTCGGAGAGACGAGTTCATGTTTTACATTTGAGGGTTCCTTTTCTATCAATTGTTTCCTTTCGGAAATTGACCTGGGTATCAGCTTATAGTCTACACAAACTCAATAAATCACCGTGGAATGCAAAATGTTAATGATACAGTACATACATGAAAACTTATTGTGAACAATAATGTATTTTATGTAAAGTACAGCTGTTCATGGAACTGTACGAGGGTGAAAAGTAGGTAAGAGTTATTCCCCCCTGCCCTAATCTAATTCAATTCATAGAGTCTACGCAGATACGCTCTGTATGACATCAATACAGTCCATAGCAATTGACAGTTGGGACTTAATTCAGCTGTTCACTTTACTGAAGTATATAACCAATCCATGTATAAACATGAGCTGGCTAGTAAGAATATATGTTCTCGAGGTTTATTCCACAAACAGAGTCAATTTCCCATAAATCATATGCGAAGAATACCCTATAATCACGAATACCGCAAGGAAAATAAGACACACTAATTAGCAACTAATAACACCTGTGAAGAACCGAAAACAAAAAGACAAGAGACAAAGAATTGTTACCTGAAATTAGTCGTCAGCAGTTACTGGAACAGCTTTCATAACTAGCATACATGGCACATTGTGTAATGTACCGTTTTGCCAGGTATTAGTACTTATAAGATAGAAAAACACGACATTTCTCAAAT